>CAWVNW010000042.1:0-56000 GCA_963930755.1 Eudasyphora cyanicolor
CTGTGGTCTTCCTCTATACTAGAGTCGACCACTGTGGTCTTCCTCTATACTAGAGTCGACCACTGTGGTCTTCCTCTATACTAGAGTCGACCACTGTGGTCTTCCTCTATACTAGAGTCGACCACTGTGGTCTTCCTCTATACTAGAGTCGACCAATGTGGTCTTCCTCTATACTAGAGTCGACCAATGTGGTCTTCCTCTATACTAGAGTCGACCACTGTGGTCTTCCTCTATACTAGAGTCGACCAATGTGGTCTTCCTCTATACTAGAGTCGACCAATGTGGTCTTCCTCTATACTAGAGTCGACCAATGTGGTCTTCCTCTATACTAGTGTCGACAACTGTGGTCTTCCTCTATACCAGAGTCGACCAATGTGGTCTTCCTCTATACTAGAGTCGACAACTGTGGTCTTCCTCTATACCAGAGTCGACCAATGTGGTCTTCCTCTATACTAGAGTCGACCACTGTGGTCTTCCTCTATACTAGAGTCGACCACTGTGGTCTTCCTCTATACTAGGGTCGACCACTGTGGTCTTCCTCTATACCAGAGTCGACCACTGTGGTCTTCCTCTATACTAGAGTCGACCACTGTGGTCTTCCTCTATACTAGAGTCGACCACTGTGGTCTTCCTCTATACTAGAGTCGACCACTGTGGTCTTCCTCTATACTAGGGTCTACCACTGTGGTCTTCCTCTATACTAGAGTCGACCACTGTGGTCTTCCTCTATACTAGAGTCGACCACTGTGGTCTTCCTCTATACTAGAGTCGACCACTGTGGTCTTCCTCTATACTAGAATCGACCACTGTGGTCTTCCTCTATGCTAGAGTCGACCACTGTGATCTTCCTCTATACTAGAGTCGACCACTGTGGTCTTCCTCTATACTAGAGTCGACCACTGTGGTCTTCCTCTCTACTAGAGTCGACCACTGTGGTCTTCCTCTCTACTAGAGTCGACCACTGTGGTCTTCCTCTATACTAGAGTCGACCACTGTGGTTTTCCTCTATACTAGAGTCGACCACTGTGGTCTTCCTCTATACTAGAGTCGGCCACTGTGGTCTTCCTCTATACTAGAGTCGACCACTGTGGTCTTCCTCTATACTAGAGTCGACCAATGTGGTCTTCCTCTATACTAGAGTCGACCACTGTGGTCTTCCTCTATACTAGAGTCAACCAATGTGGTCTTCCTCTATACTAGAGTCGACCAATGTGGTCTTCCTCTATACTAGAGTCAACCAATGTGGTCTTCCTCTATACTAGAGTCAACCAATGTGGTCTTCCTCTATACTAGAGTCGACCAATGTGGTCTTCCTCTATACTAGAGTCGACCACTGTGGTCTTCCTCTATACTAGAGTCGACCAATGTGGTCTTCCTCTATACTAGAGTCGACCAATGTGGTCTTCCTCTATACTAGAGTCGACCAATGTGGTCTTCCTCTATACTAGAGTCGACCAATGTGGTCTTCCTCTATACTAGAGTCGACCAATGTGGTCTTCCTCTATACTAGAGTCGACCAATGTGGTCTTCCTCTATACTAGAGTTGACCAATGTGGTCTTCCTCTATACTAGAGTCGACCACTGTGGTCTTCCTCTATACTAGACCAATGTGGTCTTCCTCTATACTAGAGTCGACCAATGTGGTCTTCCTCTATACTAGAGTCGACCACTATACTAGTCAGTCGACCACTATACTAATCAGTCTATACTAGTCAGTCGACCACTGTGGTCTTCCTCTATACTAGAGTCGACCACTGTGGTCTTCCTCTATACTAGAGTCGACCAATGTGGTCTTCCTCTATACTAGAGTCGACCAATGTGGTCTTCCTCTATACTAGAGTCGACCAATGTGGTCTTCCTCTATACTAGAGTCGACCAATGTGGTCTTCCTCAATACTAGAGTCGACCAATGTGGTCTTCCTCTATACTAGAGTCGACCAAAGTGGTCTTCCGCTATACTAGAGTCGACCACTGTGGTCTTCCTCTATACTAGACCAATGTGGTCTTCCTCTATACTAGAGTCGACCAATGTGGTCTTCCTCTATACTAGAGTCGACCAATGTGGTCTTCATCTATACTAGAGTCGACCAATGTGGTCTTCCTCTATACTAGAGTCGACCAATGTGGTCTTCCTCTATACTAGAGTCGACCAATGTGGTCTTCCTCTATACTAGAGTCGACCACTGTGGTCTTCCTCTATACTAGAGTCGACCAATGTGGTCTTCCTCTATACTAGAGTCGACCAATGTGGTCTTCCTCTATACTAGAGTCGACAACTGTGGTCTTCCTCTATACTAGAGTCGACCGATGTGGTCTTCCTCTATACAAGAGTCGACCAATGTGGTCTTCCTCTATACTAGAGTCGACCAATGTGGTCTTCCTCTATACTAGAGTCGACCAATGTGGTCTTCCTCTATACTAGAGTCGACCAATGTGGTCTTCCTCTATACTAGAGTCGACCAATGTGGTCTTCCTCTATACTAGAGTCGACCAATGTGGTCTTCCTCTATACTAGAGTCGACAAATGTGGTCTTCCTCTATACTAGAGTCGACCAATGTGGTCTTCCTCTATACTAGAGTCGACCAATGTGGTCTTCCTCTATACTAGAGTCGACCAATGTGGTCTTCCTCTATACTAGAGTCGACAACTGTGGTCTTCCTCTATACCAGAGTCGACCAATGTGGTCTTCCTCTATACTAGAGTCGACAACTGTGGTCTTCCTCTATACCAGAGTCGACCAATGTGGTCTTCCTCTATACTAGAGTCGACAACTGTGGTCTTCCTCTATACCAGAGTCGACCAATGTGGTCTTCCTCTATACTAGGGTCGACCACTGTGGTCTTCCTCTATACTAGAGTCGACCACTGTGGTCTTCCTCTATACTAGGGTCGACCACTGTGGTCTTCCTCTATACTAGGGTCGACCACTGTGGTCTTCCTCTATACTAGGGTCGACCACTGTGGTCTTCCTCTATACTAGAGTCGACCACTGTGGTCTTCCTCTATACTAGGGTCGACCACTGTGGTCTTCCTCTATACTAGAGTCGACCACTGTGGTCTTCCTCTATACTAGAGTCGACCACTGTGGTCTTCCTCTATACTAGGGTCGACCACTGTGGTCTTCCTCTATACTAGGGTCGACCACTGTGGTCTTCCTCTATACTAGGGTCGACCACTGTGGTCTTCCTCTATACTAGGGTCGACCACTGTGGTCTTCCTCTATACTAGAGTCGACCACTGTGGTCTTCCTCTATACTAGAGTCGACCACTGTGGTCTTCCTCTATACTAGAGTCGACCACTGTGGTCTTCCTCTATACTAGAGTCGACCACTGTGGTCTTCCTCTATACTAGAGTCGACCACTGTGGTCTTCCTCTATACTAGAGTCGACCACTGTGGTCTTCCTCTATACTAGAGTCGACCACTGTGGTCTTCCCCTATACTAGAGTCGACCACTGTGGTCTTCCTCTATACTAGAGTCGACCACTGTGGTCTTCCTCTATACTAGAGTCGACCACTGTGGTCTTCCTCTATACTAGAGTCGACCACTGTGGTCTTCCTCTATACTAGAGTCGACCACTGTGGTCTTCCTCTATACTAGAGTCGACCACTGTGGTCTTCCTCTATACTAGAGTCGACCACTGTGGTCTTCCTCTATACTAGAGTCGACCACTGTGGTCTTCCTCTATACTAGAGTCGACCACTGTGGTCTTCCTCTATACTAGAGTCGACCAATGTGGTCTTCCTCTATACTAGAGTCGACCAATGTGGTCTTCCTCTATACTAGAGTCGACCACTGTGGTCTTCCTCTATACTAGAGTCGACCAATGTGGTCTTCCTCTATACTAGAGTCGACCAATGTGGTCTTCCTCTATACTAGAGTCGACCAATGTGGTCTTCCTCTATACTAGAGTCGACCAATGTGGTCTTCCTCTATACTAGAGTCGACCAATGTGGTCTTCCTCTATACTAGAGTCGACAACTGTGGTCTTCCTCTATACCAGAGTCGACCAATGTGGTCTTCCTCTATACTAGAGTCGACAACTGTGGTCTTCCTCTATACCAGAGTCGACCAATGTGGTCTTCCTCTATACCAGAGTCGACCAATGTGGTCTTCCTCTATACTAGAGTCGACAACTGTGGTCTTCCTCTATACTAGAGTCGACCACTGTGGTCTTCCTCTATACTAGGGTCGACCACTGTGGTCTTCCTCTATACTAGGGTCGACCACTGTGGTCTTCCTCTATACTAGGGTCGACCACTGTGGTCTTCCTCTATACTAGGGTCGACCACTGTGGTCTTCCTCTATACTAGGGTCGACCACTGTGGTCTTCCTCTATACTAGAGTCGACCACTGTGGTCTTCCTCTATACTAGAGTCGACCACTGTGGTCTTCCTCTATACTAGGGTCGACCACTGTGGTCTTCCTCTATACTAGGGTCGACCACTGTGGTCTTCCTCTATACTAGAGTCGACCACTGTGGTCTTCCTCTATACTAGAGTCGACCACTGTGGTCTTCCTCTATACTAGAGTCGACCACTGTGGTCTTCCTCTATACTAGAGTCGACCACTGTGGTCTTCCTCTATACTAGAGTCGACCACTGTGGTCTTCCTCTATACTAGAGTCGACCACTGTGGTCTTCCTCTATACTAGAGTCGACCACTGTGGTCTTCCTCTATACTAGAGTCGACCACTGTGGTCTTCCTCTATACTAGAGTCGACCACTGTGGTCTTCCTCTATACTAGAGTCGACCACTGTGGTCTTCCTCTATACTAGAGTCGACCTCTGTGGTCTTCCTCTATACTAGAGTCGACCTCTGTGGTCTTCCTCTATACTAGAGTCGACCACTGTGGTCTTCCTCTATACTAGAGTCGACCACTGTGGTCTTCCTCTATACTAGAGTCGACCTCTGTGGTCTTCCTCTATACTAGAGTCGACCTCTGTGGTCTTCCTCTATACTAGAGTCGACCTCTGTGGTCTTCCTCTATACTAGAGTCGACCACTGTGGTCTTCCTCTATACTAGAGTCGACCACTGTGGTCTTCCTCTACACTAGAGTCGACCACTGTGGTCTTCCTCTATACTAGAGTCGACCACTGTGGTCTTCCTCTATACTAGAGTCGACCACTGTGGTCTTCCTCTATACTAGAGTCGACCACTGTGGTCTTCCTCTATACTAGAGTCGACCACTGTGGTCTTCCTCTATACTAGAGTCGACCACTGTGGTCTTCCTCTATACTAGAGTCGACCACTGTGGTCTTCCTCTATACTAGAGTCGACCACTGTGGTCTTCCTCTATACTAGAGTCGACCACTGTGGTCTTCCTCTATACTAGAGTCGACCACTGTGGTCTTCCTCTACACTAGAGTCGACCACTGTGGTCTTCCTCTACACTAGAGTCGACCACTGTGGTCTTCCTCTATACTAGAGTCGACCACTGTGGTCTTCCTCTATACTAGAGTCGACCACTGTGGTCTTCCTCTATACTAGAGTCGACCACTGTGGTCTTCCTCTATACTAGAGTCGACCACTGTGGTCTTCCTCTATACTAGAGTCGACCACTGTGGTCTTCCTCTATACTAGAGTCGACCACTGTGGTCTTCCTCTATACTAGAGTCGACCACTGTGGTCTTCCTCTATACTAGAGTCGACCACTGTGGTCTTCCTCTATACTAGAGTCGACCACTGTGGTCTTCCTCTATACTAGAGTCGACCACTGTGGTCTTCCTCTATACTAGAGTCGACCACTGTGGTCTTCCTCTATACTAGAGTCGACCACTGTGGTCTTCCTCTATACTAGAGTCGACCACTGTGGTCTTCCTCTATACTAGAGTCGACCACTGTGGTCTTCCTCTATACTAGAGTCGACCACTGTGGTCTTCCTCTATACTAGAGTCGACCACTGTGGTCTTCCTCTATACTAGAGTCGACCACTGTGGTCTTCCTCTATACTAGAGTCGACCACTGTGGTCTTCCTCTATACTAGAGTCGACCACTGTGGTCTTCCTCTATACTAGAGTCGACCACTGTGGTCTTCCTCTATACTAGAGTCGACCACTGTGGTCTTCCTCTATACTAGAGTCGACCACTGTGGTCTTCCTCTATACTAGAGTCGACCACTGTGGTCTCCCTCTATACTAGAGTCGACCACTGTGGTCTTCCTCTATACTAGAGTCGACCACTGTGGTCTTCCTCTATACTAGAGTCGACCACTGTGGTCTTCCTCTATACTAGAGTCGACCACTGTGGTCTTCCTCTATACTAGAGTCGACCACTGTGGTCTTCCCCTAGAGTCGACCACTAGAGTCGACCACTGTGGTCTTCCTCTATACTAGAGTCGACCATTGTGGTCTTCCTCTATACTAGAGTCGACAATTGCGGTCTTCCTCTATACTAGAGTCGACCAATGTGGTCTTCCTCTATACTAGAGTCGACCATTGTGATCTTCCTCTATACTAGAGTCGACCACTGTGGTCTTCCTCTATACTAGAGTCAACCAATGTGGTCTTCCTCTATACTAGAGTCGACCAATGTGGTCTTCCTCTATACTAGAGTCAACCAATGTGGTCTTCCTCTATACTAGAGTCGACCATTGTGGTCTTCCTCTATACTAGAGTCGACCATTGTGATCTTCCTCTATACTAGAGTCGACCACTGTGGTCTTCCTCTATACTAGAGTCGACCAATGTGGTCTTCCTCTATACTAGAGTCGACCAATGTGGTCTTCCTCTATACTAGAGTCGACCACTGTGGTCTTCCTCTATACTAGAGTCGACCACTGTGGTCTTCCTCTATACTAGAGTCGACCACTGTGGTCTTCCTCTATACTAGAGTCGACCAATGTGGTCTTCCTCTATACTAGAGTCGACCAATGTGGTCTTCCTCTATACTAGAGTCGACCCATGTGGTCTTCCTCTATACTAGAGTCGACCACTGTGGTCTTCCTCTATACTAGAGTCGACCACTGTGGTCTTCCTCTATACTAGAGTCGACCACTGTGGTCTTCCTCTATACTAGAGTCGACCACTGTGGTCTTCCTCTATACTAGAGTCGACCACTGTGGTCTTCCTCTATACTAGAGTCGACCACTGTGGTCTTCCTCTATACTAGAGTCGACCACTGTGGTCTTCCTCTATACTAGAGTCGACCACTGTGGTCTTCCTCTATACTAGAGTCGACCACTGTGGTCTTCCTCTATACTAGAGTCGACCACACTGTGGTCTTCCTCTATACTAGAGTCGACCACTGTGGTCTTCCTCTATACTAGGGTCGACCACTGTGGTCTTCCTCTATACTAGAGTCGACCACTGTGGTCTTCCTCTATACTAGAGTCGACCACTGTGGTCTTCCTCTATACTAGAGTCGACCACTGTGGTCTTCCTCTATACTAGAGTCGACCACTGTGGTCTTCCTCTATACTAGAGTCGACCACTGTGGTCTTCCTCTATACTAGAGTCGACCACTGTGGTCTTCCTCTATACTAGAGTCGACCACTGTGGTCTTCCTCTATACTAGAGTCGACCACTGTGGTCTTCCTCTATACTAGAGTCGACCACTGTGGTCTTCCTCTATACTAGAGTCGACCACTGTGGTCTTCCTCTATACTAGAGTCGACCACTGTGGTCTTCCTCTATACTAGAGTCGACCACTGTGGTCTTCCTCTATACTAGAGTCGACCACTGTGGTCTTCCTCTATACTAGAGTCGACCACTGTGGTCTTCCTCTATACTAGAGTCGACCACTGTGGTCTTCCTCTATACTAGAGTCGACCACTGTGGTCTTCCTCTATACTAGAGTCGACCACTGTGGTCTTCCTCTATACTAGAGTCGACCACTGTGGTCTTCCTCTATACTAGAGTCGACCACTGTGGTCTTCCTCTATACTAGAGTCGACCACTGTGGTCTTCCTCTATACTAGAGTCGACCACTGTGGTCTTCCTCTATACTAGAGTCGACCACTGTGGTCTTCCTCTATACTAGAGTCGACCACTGTGGTCTTCCTCTATACTAGAGTCGACCACTGTGGTCTTCCTCTATACTAGAGTCGACCACTGTGGTCTTCCTCTATACTAGAGTCGACCACTGTGGTCTTCCCCTAGAGTCGACCACTAGAGTCGACCACTGTGGTCTTCCTCTATACTAGAGTCGACCATTGTGGTCTTCCTCTATACTAGAGTCGACAATTGCGGTCTTCCTCTATACTAGAGTCGACCACTGTGGTCTTCCTCTATACTAGAGTCAACCGATGTGGTCTTCCTCTATACTAGAGTCGACCAATGTGGTCTTCCTCTATACTAGAGTCAACCAATGTGGTCTTCCTCTATACTAGATGCGACCAATGTGGTCTTCCTCTATACTAGAGTCGACCAATGTGGTCTTCCTCTATACTAGAGTCGACCAATGTGGTCTTCCTCTATACTAGAGTCGACCAATGTGGTCTTCCTCTATACTAGAGTCGACCAATGTGGTCTTCCTCTATACTAGAGTCGACCAATGTGGTCTTCCTCTATACTAGAGTCGACCACTGTGGTCTTTCTCTATACTAGAGTCGACCACTGTGGTCTTCCTCTATACTAGAGTCGACCACTGTGGTCTTCCTCTATACTAGAGTCGACCACTGTGGTCTTCCTCTATACTAGAGTCGACCACTGTGGTCTTCCTCTATACTAGAGTCGACCACTGTGGTCTTCCTCTATACTAGAGTCGACCACTGTGGTCTTCCTCTATACTAGAGTCGACCACTGTGGTCTTCCTCTATACTAGAGTCGACCACTGTGGTCTTCCTCTATACTAGAGTCGACCACTGTGGTCTTCCTCTATACTAGAGTCGACCACTGTGGTCTTCCTCTATACTAGAGTCGACCACTGTGGTCTTCCTCTATACTAGAGTCGACCACTGTGGTCTTCCTCTATACTAGAGTCGACCACTGTGGTCTTCCTCTATACTAGAGTCGACCACTGTGGTCTTCCTCTATACTAGAGTCGACCACTGTGGTCTTCCTCTATACTAGAGTCGACCACTGTGGTCTTCCTCGACCACTGTGGTCTTCCTCTATACTAGAGTCGACCAATGTGGTCTTCCTCTATGCTAGAGTCGACCAATGTGGTCTTCCTCTATACTAGAGTCGACCAATGTGGTCTTCCTCTATACTAGAGTCGACCACTGTGGTCTTCCTCTATACTAGAGTCGACCAATGTGGTCTTCCTCTATACTAGAGTCGACCAATGTGGTCTTCCTCTATACTAGAGTCGACAACTGTGGTCTTCCTCTATACCAGAGTCGACCAATGTGGTCTTCCTCTATACTAGAGTCGACAACTGTGGTCTTCCTCTATACCAGAGTCGACCAATGTGGTCTTCCTCTATACTAGAGTCGACCACTGTGGTCTTCCTCTATACTAGAGTCGACCACTGTGGTCTTCCTCTATACTAGGGTCGACCACTGTGGTCTTCCTCTATACTAGAGTCGACCACTGTGGTCTTCCTCTATACTAGGGTCGACCACTGTGGTCTTCCTCTATACTAGGGTCGACCACTGTGGTCTTCCTCTATACTAGAGTCGACCACTGTGGTCTTCCTCTATACTAGAGTCGACCACTGTGGTCTTCCTCTATACTAGAGTCGACCACTGTGGTCTTCCTCTATACTAGAGTCGACCACTGTGGTCTTCCTCTATACTAGAGTCGACCACTGTGGTCTTCCTCTATACTAGGGTCGACCACTGTGGTCTTCCTCTATACCAGAGTCGACCACTGTGGTCTTCCTCTATACTAGAGTCGACCACTGTGGTCTTCCTCTATACTAGAGTCGACCACTATGGTCTTCCTCGACCACTGTGGTCTTCCTCTATACTAGAGTCGACCACTGTGGTCTTCCTCTATACTAGAGTCGACCACTGTGGTCTTCCTCTATACTAGGGTCGACCACTGTGGTCTTCCTCTATACTAGAGTCGACCACTGTGGTCTTCCTCTATACTAGAGTCGACCACTGTGGTCTTCCTCTATACTAGGGTCGACCACTGTGGTCTTCCTCTATACTAGAGTCGACCACTGTGGTCTTCCTCTATACTAGAGTCGACCACTGTGGTCTTCCTCTATACTAGAGTCGACCACTGTGGTCTTCCTCTATACTAGAGTCGACCACTGTGGTCTTCCTCTATACTAGAGTCGACCACTGTGGTCTTCCTCTATACTAGAGTCGACCACTGTGGTCTTCCTCTATACTAGAGTCGACCACTGTGGTCTTCCTCTATACTAGAGTCGACCACTGTGGTCTTCCTCTATACTAGAGTCGACCACTGTGGTCTTCCTCTATACTAGAGTCGACCACTGTGGTCTTCCTCTATACTAGAGTCGACCACTGTGGTCTTCCTCTATACTAGAGTCGACCACTGTGGTCTTCCTCTATACTAGAGTCGACCACTGTGGTCTTCCTCTATACTAGAGTCGACCACTGTGGTCTTCCTCTATACTAGAGTCGACCAATGTGGTCTTCCTCTATACTAGAGTCGACCACTGTGGTCTTCCTCTATACTAGAGTCGACCACTGTGGTCTTCCTCTATACTAGAGTCGACCACTGTGGTCTTCCTCTATACTAGAGTCGACCACTGTGGTCTTCCTCTATACTAGAGTCGACCACTGTGGTCTTCCTCTATACTAGGGTCGACCACTGTGGTCTTCCTCTATACTAGAGTCGACCTCTGTGGTCTTCCTCTATACTAGAGTCGACCTCTGTGGTCTTCCTCTATACTAGAGTCGACCACTGTGGTCTTCCTCTATACTAGAGTCGACCACTGTGGTCTTCCTCTATACTAGAGTCGACCACTGTGGTCTTCCTCTATACTAGAGTCGACCACTGTGGTCTTCCTCTATACTAGAGTCGACCACTGTGGTCTTCCTCTATACTAGAGTCGACCACTGTGGTCTTCCTCTATACTAGAGTCGACCACTGTGGTCTTCCTCTATACTAGAGTCGACCACTGTGGTCTTCCTCTATACTAGAGTCGACCGCTGGGGTCTTCCTCTATACTAGAGTCGACCACTGTGGTCTTCCTCTATACTAGAGTCGACCACTGTGGTCTTCCTCTATACTAGAGTCGACCACTGTGGTCTTCCTCTATACTAGAGTCGACCTCTGTGGTCTTCCTCTATACTAGAGTCGACCACTGTGGTCTTCCTCTATACTAGAGTCGACCACTGTGGTCTTCCTCTATACTAGAGTCGACCACTGTGGTCTTCCTCTATACTAGAGTCGACCACTGTGGTCTTCCTCTATACTAGAGTCGACCACTGTGGTCTTCCTCTATACTAGAGTCGACCACTGTGGTCTTCCTTTATGCTAGAGTCGACCACTGTGGTCTTCCTCTATACTAGAGTCGACCACTGTGGTCTTCCTCTATACTAGAGTCGACCACTGTGGTCTTCCTCTATACTAGAGTCGACCACTGTGGTCTTCCTCTATACTAGAGTCGACCACTGTGGTCTTCCTCTATACTAGAGTCGACCACTGTGGTCTTCCTCTATACTAGAGTCGACCACTGTGGTCTTCCTCTATACTAGAGTCGACCACTGTGGTCTTCCTCTATACTAGAGTCGACCACTGTGGTCTTCCTCTATACTAGGGTCGACCACTGTGGTCTTCCTCTATACTAGAGTCGACCACTGTGGTCTTCCTCTATACTAGGGTCGACCACTGTGGTCTTCCTCTATACTAGAGTCGACCACTGTGGTCTTCCTCTATACTAGAGTCGACCACTGTGGTCTTCCTCTATACTAGAGTCGACCAATGTGGTCTTCCTCTATACTAGAGTCGACCAATGTGGTCTTCCTCTATACTAGAGTCGACCACAGTGTGCTTCCTCTATACTAGAGTCGACCACTGTGGTCTTCCTCTATACTAGAGTCGACCACTGTGGTCTTCCTCTATACTAGAGTCGACCTCTGTGGTCTTCCTCTATACTAGAGTCGACCACTGTGGTCTTCCTCTATACTAGAGTCGACCACTGTGGTCTTCCTCTATACTAGAGTCGACCACTGTGGTCTTCCTCTATACTAGAGTCGACCACTGTGGTCTTCCTCTATACTAGAGTCGACCACTGTGGTCTTCCTCTATACTAGAGTCGACCACTGTGGTCTTCCTCTATACCTAGAGTCGACCACTGTGGTCTTCCTCTATACCAGAGTCGACCACTGTGGTCTTCCTCTATACTAGAGTCGACCACTGTGGTCTTCCTCTATACTAGAGTCGACCACTGTGGTCTTCCTCGACCACTGTGGTCTTCCTCTATACTAGAGTCGACCACTGTGGTCTTCCTCTATACTAGAGTCGACCACTGTGGTCTTCCTCTATACTAGGGTCGACCACTGTGGTCTTCCTCTATACTAGAGTCGACCACTGTGGTCTTCCTCTATACTAGGGTCGACCACTGTGGTCTTCCTCTATACTAGAGTCGACCACTGTGGTCTTCCTCTATACTAGAGTCGACCACTGTGGTCTTCCTCTATACTAGAGTCGACCACTGTGGTCTTCCTCTATACTAGAGTCGACCACTGTGGTCTTCCTCTATACTAGAGTCGACCACTGTGGTCTTCCTCTATACTAGAGTCGACCACTGTGGTCTTCCTCTATACTAGAGTCGACCACTGTGGTCTTCCTCTATACTAGAGTCGACCACTGTGGTCTTCCTCTATACTAGAGTCGACCACTGTGGTCTTCCTCTATACTAGAGTCGACCACTGTGGTCTTCCTCTATACTAGAGTCGACCACTGTGGTCTTCCTCTATACTAGAGTCGACCACTGTGGTCTTCCTCTATACTAGAGTCGACCACTGTGGTCTTCCTCTATACTAGAGTCGACCAATGTGGTCTTCCTCTATACTAGAGTCGACCACTGTGGTCTTCCTCTATACTAGAGTCGACCACTGTGGTCTTCCTCTATACTAGAGTCGACCACTGTGGTCTTCCTCTATACTAGAGTCGACCACTGTGGTCTTCCTCTATACTAGGGTCGACCACTGTGGTCTTCCTCTATACTAGAGTCGACCTATGTGGTCTTCCTCTATACTAGAGTCGACCTCTGTGGTCTTCCTCTATACTAGAGTCGACCTCTGTGGTCTTCCTCTATACTAGAGTCGACCTCTGTGGTCTTCCTCTATACTAGAGTCGACCACTGTGGTCTTCCTCTATACTAGAGTCGACCACTGTGGTCTTCCTCTATACTAGAGTCGACCACTGTGGTCTTCCTCTATACTAGAGTCGACCACTGTGGTCTTCCTCTATACTAGAGTCGACCACTGTGGTCTTCCTCTATACTAGAGTCGACCACTGTGGTCTTCCTCTATACTAGAGTCGACCGCTGGGGTCTTCCTCTATACTAGAGTCGACCACTGTGGTCTTCCTCTATACTAGAGTCGACCACTGTGGTCTTCCTCTATACTAGAGTCGACCTCTGTGGTCTTCCTCTATACTAGAGTCGACCTCTGTGGTCTTCCTCTATACTAGAGTCGACCACTGTGGTCTTCCTCTATGCTAGAGTCGACCACTGTGGTCTTCCTCTATACTAGAGTCGACCACTGTGGTCTTCCTCTATACTAGAGTCGACCACTGTGGTCTTCCTCTATACTAGAGTCGACCACTGTGGTCTTCCTCTATACTAGAGTCGACCACTGTGGTCTTCCTCTATACTAGAGTCGACCACTGTGGTCTTCCTCTATACTAGAGTCGACCACTGTGGTCTTCCTCTATACTAGAGTCGACCACTGTGGTCTTCCTCTATACTAGAGTCGACCACTGTGGTCTTCCTCTATACTAGAGTCGACCACTGTGGTTTTCCTCTATACTAGGGTCGACCACTGTGGTCTTCCTCTATACTAGAGTCGACCACTGTGGTCTTCCTCTATACTAGGGTCGACCACTGTGGTCTTCCTCTATACTAGAGTCGACCAATGTGGTCTTCCTCTACACTAGAGTCGACCAATGTGGTCTTCCTCTATACTAGAGTCGACCACTGTGGTCTTCCTCTATACTAGAGTCGACCACTGTGGTCTTCCTCTATACTAGAGTCGACCACTGTGGTCTTCCTCTATACTAGAGTCGACCACTGTGGTCTTCCTCTATACTAGAGTCGACCTCTGTGGTCTTCCTCTATACTAGAGTCGACCTCTGTGGTCTTCCTCTATACTAGAGTCGACCTCTGTGGTCTTCCTCTATACTAGAGTCGACCACTGTGGTCTTCCTCTATACTAGAGTCGACCACTGTGGTCTTCCTCTATACTAGAGTCGACCACTGTGGTCTTCCTCTATACTAGAGTCGACCACTGTGGTCTTCCTCTATACTAGAGTCGACCACTGTGGTCTTCCTCTATACTAGAGTCGACCACTGTGGTCTTCCTCTATACTAGAGTCGACCACTGTGGTCTTCCTCTATACTAGAGTCGACCACTGTGGTCTTCCTCTATACTAGAGTCGACCACTGTGGTCTTCCTCTATACTAGAGTCGACCACTGTGGTCTTCCTCTATACTAGAGTCGACCAATGTGGTCTTCCTCTATACTAGAGTCGACCAATGTGGTCTTCCTCTATACTAGAGTCGACCACTGTGGTCTTCCTCTATACTAGAGTCGACCACTGTGGTCTTCCTCTATACTAGAGTCGACCAATGTGGTCTTCCTCTATACTAGAGTCGACCAATGTGGTCTTCCTCTATACTAGAGTCGACCTCTGTGGTCTTCCTCTATACTAGAGTCGACCACTGTGGTCTTCCTCTATACTAGAGTCGACCACTGTGGTCTTCCTCTAAACTAGAGTCGACCACTGTGGTCTTCCTCTATACTAGAGTCGACCACTGTGGTCTTCCTCTATACTAGAGTCGACCACTGTGGTCTTCCTCTATACTAGAGTCGACCACTGTGGTCTTCCTCTATACTAGAGTCGACCACTGTGGTCTTCCTCTATACTAGAGTCGACCACTGTGGTCTTCCTCTATACTAGAGTCGACCACTGTGGTCTTCCTCTATACTAGAGTCGACCACTGTGGTCTTCCTCTATACTAGAGTCGACCACTGTGGTCTTCCTCTATACTAGAGTCGACCACTGTGGTCTTCCTCTATACTAGAGTCGACCACTGTGGTCTTCCTCTATACTAGAGTCGACCACTGTGGTCTTCCTCTATACTAGAGTCGACCACTGTGGTCTTCCCCTAGAGTCGACCACTAGAGTCGACCACTGTGGTCTTCCTCTATACTAGAGTCGACCATTGTGGTCTTCCTCTATACTAGAGTCGACAATTGCGGTCTTCCTCTATACTAGAGTCGACCATTGTGGTCTTCCTCTATACTACAGTCGACCATTGTGGTCTTCCTCTATACTAGAGTCGACCATTGTGGTCTTCCTCTATACTAGAGTCGACCATTGTGGTCTTCCTCTATACTAGAGACGACCATTGTGGTCTTCCTCTATACTAGAGACGACCATTGTGGTCTTCCTCTATAATAGACTGTGGTCTTCCTCTATACTAGAGTCTACCACTATGGTCTGCCTAATGGCAATATGGGAAGTAGCCAAGTGGCTGAGTCGCAACATAGTAACCAACACTGGCGTTGTCATTTACTCGGACAGCCAGATCTTCCTCTATACTAGAGTCGACCACTGTGGTCTTCCTCTATACTAGAGTCGACCACTGTGGTCTTCCTCTATACTAGAGTCGACCACTGTGGTCTTCCTCTATACTAGAGTCGACCACTGTGGTCTTCCTCTATACTAGAGTCGACCACTGTGGTCTTCCTCTCTACAAGAGTCGACCACTGTGGTATTCCTCTATACTAGAGTCGACCACTGTGGTCTTCCTCTCTACTAGAGTCGACCACTGTGGTCTTCCTCTATACTAGAGTCGACCACTGTGGTTTTCCTCTATACTAGAGTCGACCACTGTGGTCTTCCTCTATACTAGAGTCGGCCACTGTGGTCTTCCTCTATACTAGAGTCGACCACTGTGGTCTTCCTCTATACTAGAGTCGACCACTGTGGTCTTCCTCTATACTAGAGTCGACCACTGTGGTCTTCCTCTATACTAGAGTCGACCACTGTGGTCTTCATCTATACTAGAGTCGACCACTGTGGTCTTCCTCTATACTAGAGTCGACCACTGTGGTCTTCCTCTATACTAGAGTCGACCACTGTGGTCTTCCTCTATACTAGAGTCGACCACTGTGGTCTTCCTCTATACTAGAGTCGACCACTGTGGTTTTCCTCTATACTAGGGTCGACCACTGTGGTCTTCCTCTATACTAGAGTCGACCACTGTGGTCTTCCTCTATACTAGGGTCGACCACTGTGGTCTTCCTCTATACTAGAGTCGACCACTGTGGTCTTCCTCTATACTAGAGTCGACCAATGTGGTCTTCCTCTACACTAGAGTCGACCAATGTGGTCTTCCTCTATACTAGAGTCGACCACTGTGGTCTTCCTCTATACTAGAGTCGACCACTGTGGTCTTCCTCTATACTAGAGTCGACCACTGTGGTCTTCCTCTATACTAGAGTCGACCACTGTGGTCTTCCTCTATACTAGAGTCGACCTCTGTGGTCTTCCTCTATACTAGAGTCGACCTCTGTGGTCTTCCTCTATACTAGAGTCGACCTCTGTGGTCTTCCTCTATACTAGAGTCGACCACTGTGGTCTTCCTCTATACTAGAGTCGACCACTGTGGTCTTCCTCTATACTAGAGTCGACCACTGTGGTCTTCCTCTATACTAGAGTCGACCACTGTGGTCTTCCTCTATACTAGAGTCGACCACTGTGGTCTTCCTCTATACTAGAGTCGACCACTGTGGTCTTCCTCTATACTAGAGTCGACCACTGTGGTCTTCCTCTATACTAGAGTCGACCACTGTGGTCTTCCTCTATACTAGAGTCGACCACTGTGGTCTTCCTCTATACTAGAGTCGACCAATGTGGTCTTCCTCTATACTAGAGTCGACCAATGTGGTCTTCCTCTATACTAGAGTCGACCACTGTGGTCTTCCTCTATACTAGAGTCGACCACTGTGGTCTTCCTCTATACTAGAGTCGACCAATGTGGTCTTCCTCTATACTAGAGTCGACCAATGTGGTCTTCCTCTATACTAGAGTCGACCTCTGTGGTCTTCCTCTATACTAGAGTCGACCACTGTGGTCTTCCTCTATACTAGAGTCGACCACTGTGGTCTTCCTCTAAACTAGAGTCGACCACTGTGGTCTTCCTCTATACTAGAGTCGACCACTGTGGTCTTCCTCTATACTAGAGTCGACCACTGTGGTCTTCCTCTATACTAGAGTCGACCACTGTGGTCTTCCTCTATACTAGAGTCGACCACTGTGGTCTTCCTCTATACTAGAGTCGACCACTGTGGTCTTCCTCTATACTAGAGTCGACCACTGTGGTCTTCCTCTATACTAGAGTCGACCACTGTGGTCTTCCTCTATACTAGAGTCGACCACTGTGGTCTTCCTCTATACTAGAGTCGACCACTGTGGTCTTCCTCTATACTAGAGTCGACCACTGTGGTCTTCCCCTAGAGTCGACCACTAGAGTCGACCACTGTGGTCTTCCTCTATACTAGAGTCGACCATTGTGGTCTTCCTCTATACTAGAGTCGACAATTGCGGTCTTCCTCTATACTAGAGTCGACCATTGTGGTCTTCCTCTATACTACAGTCGACCATTGTGGTCTTCCTCTATACTAGAGTCGACCATTGTGGTCTTCCTCTATACTAGAGTCGACCATTGTGGTCTTCCTCTATACTAGAGACGACCATTGTGGTCTTCCTCTATACTAGAGACGACCATTGTGGTCTTCCTCTATAATAGACTGTGGTCTTCCTCTATACTAGAGTCTACCACTATGGTCTGCCTAATGGCAATATGGGAAGTAGCCAAGTGGCTGAGTCGCAACATAGTAACCAACACTGGCGTTGTCATTTACTCGGACAGCCAGATCTTCCTCTATACTAGAGTCGACCACTGTGGTCTTCCTCTATACTAGAGTCGACCACTGTGGTCTTCCTCTATACTAGAGTCGACCACTGTGGTCTTCCTCTATACTAGAGTCGACCACTGTGGTCTTCCTCTCTACAAGAGTCGACCACTGTGGTATTCCTCTATACTAGAGTCGACCACTGTGGTCTTCCTCTCTACTAGAGTCGACCACTGTGGTCTTCCTCTATACTAGAGTCGACCACTGTGGTTTTCCTCTATACTAGAGTCGACCACTGTGGTCTTCCTCTATACTAGAGTCGGCCACTGTGGTCTTCCTCTATACTAGAGTCGACCACTGTGGTCTTCCTCTATACTAGAGTCGACCACTGTGGTCTTCCTCTATACTAGAGTCGACCACTGTGGTCTTCCTCTATACTAGAGTCGACCACTGTGGTCTTCCTCTATACTAGAGTCGACCACTGTGGTCTTCCTCTATACTAGAGTCGACCACTGTGGTCTTCATCTATACTAGAGTCGACCACTGTGGTCTTCCTCTATACTAGAGTCGACCACTGTGGTCTTCCTCTATACTAGAGTCGACCACTGTGGTCTTCCTCTATACTAGAGTCGACCACTGTGGTCTTCCTCTATACTAGAGTCGACCACTGTGGTCTTCCTCTATACTAGAGTCGACCACTGTGGTCTTCCTCTATACTAGAGTCGACCACTGTGGTCTTCCTCTATACTAGAGTCGACCACTGTGGTCTTCCTCTATACTAGAGTCGACCACTGTGGTCTTCCTCTATACTAGAGTCGACCACTGTGGTCTTCCTCTATACTAGAGTCGACCACTGTGGTCTTCCTCTATACTAGAGTCGACCACTGTGGTCTTCCTCTATACTAGAGTCGACCACTGTGGTCTTCCTCTATACTAGAGTCGACCACTGTGGTCTTCCTCTATACTAGAGTCGACCACTGTGGTCTTCCTCTAAACTAGAGTCGACCACTGTGGTCTTCCTCTAAACTAGAGTCGACCACTGTGGTCTTCCTCTATACTAGAGTCGACCACTGTGGTCTTCCTCTATACTAGAGTCGACCACTGTGGTCTTCCTCTATACTAGAGTCGACCACTGTGGTCTTCCTCTATACTAGAGTCGACCACTGTGGTCTTCCTCTATACTAGAGTCGACCACTGTGGTCTTCCTCTATACTAGAGTCGACCACTGTGGTCTTCCTCTATACTAGAGTCGACCACTGTGGTCTTCCTCTATACTAGAGTCGACCACTGTGGTCTTCCTCTATAATAGAATGTGGTCTTCCTCTATACTAGAGTCGACCACTGTGGTCTTCCTCTATAATAGAATGTGGTCTTCCTCTATACTAGAGTCGACCACTGTGGTCTTCCTCTATAATAGAATGTGGTCTTCCTCTATACTAGAGTCGACCACTGTGGTCTTCCTCTATACTAGAGTCGACCACTGTGGTCTTCCTCTATAATAGACTGTGGTCTTCCTCTATACTAGAGTCGACCACTATGGTCTGCCTAATGGCAATATGGGAAGTAGCCAAGTGGCTGAGTCGCAACATAGTAACCAAAACTGGCGTTGTCATTTACTCGGACAGCCAGATCTTCCTCTATATTAGAGTCGACCACTGTGGTCTTCCTCTATACTAGAGTCGACCACTGTGGTCTTCCTCTATACTAGAGTCGACCACTGTGGTCTTCCTCTATACTAGGGTCGACCACTGTGGTGTTCCTCTATACTAGAGTCGACCACTGTGGTCTTCCTCTATATTAGAGTCGACCACTGTGGTCTTCCTCTATACTAGAGTCGACCACTGTGGTCTTCCTCTATACTAGAGTCGACCACTGTGGTCTTCCTCTATACTAGGGTCGACCACTGTGGTCTTCCTTTATACTAGAGTCGACCACTGTGGTCTTCCTCTATACTAGGGTCGACCACTGTGGTCTTCCTCTATACTAGAGTCGACCACTGTGGTCTTCCCCTAGAGTCGACCACTAGAGTCGACCTATGTGGTCTTCCTCTATACTAGAGTCGACCAATGTGGTCTTCCTCTATACTAGAGTCGACCAATGTGGTCTTCCTCTATACTAGAGTCGACCAATGTGGTCTTCCTCTATACTAGAGTCGACCAATGTGGTCTTCCTCTATACTAGAGTCGACCACTGTGGTCTTCCTCTATACTAGAGTCGACCACTGTGGTCTTCCTCTATACTAGAGTCGACCAATGTGGTCTTCCTCTATACTAGAGTCGACCAATGTGGTCTTCCTCTATACTAGAGTCGACAACTGTGGTCTTCCTCTATACCAGAGTCGACCAATGTGGTCTTCCTCTATACTAGAGTCGACCACTGTGGTCTTCCTCTATACCAGAGTCGACCAATGTGGTCTTCCTCTATACTAGAGTCGACCACTGTAGTCTTCCTCTATACTAGAGTCGACCACTGTGGTCTTCCTCTATACTAGAGTCGACCACTGTGGTCTTCCTCTATACTAGAGTCGACCACTGTGGTCTTCCTCTATACTAGAGTCGACCACTGTGGTCTTCCTCTATACTAGAGTCGACCACTGTGGTCTTCCTCTATACTAGAGTCGACCACTGTGGTCTTCCTCTATACTAGAGTCGACCACTGTGGTCTTCCTCTAAACTAGAGTCGACCACTGTGGTCTTCCTCTAAACTAGAGTCGACCACTGTGGTCTTCCTCTATACTAGAGTCGACCACTGTGGTCTTCCTCTATACTAGAGTCGACCACTGTGGTCTTCCTCTATACTAGAGTCGACCACTGTGGTCTTCCTCTATACTAGAGTCGACCACTGTGGTCTTCCTCTATACTAGAGTCGACCACTGTGGTCTTCCTCTATACTAGAGTCGACCACTGTGGTCTTCCTCTATACTAGGGTCGACCACTGTGGTCTTCCTTTATACGAGAGTCGACCACTGTGGTCTTCCTCTATACTAGGGTCGACCACTGTGGTCTTCCTTTATACTAGAGTCGACCACTGTGGTCTTCCTCTATACTAGGGTCGACCACTGTGGTCTTCCCCTAGAGTCGACCACTAGAGTCGACCAATGTGGTCTTCCTCTATACTAGAGTCGACCAATGTGGTCTTCCTCTATACTAGAGTCGACCAATGTGGTCTTCCTCTATACTAGAGTCGACCAATGTGGTCTTCCTCTATACTAGAGTCGACCAATGTGGTCTTCCTCTATACTAGAGTCGACCACTGTGGTCTTCCTCTATACTAGAGTCGACCACTGTGGTCTTCCTCTATACTAGAGTCGACCAATGTGGTCTTCCTCTATACTAGAGTCGACCAATGTGGTCTTCCTCTATACTAGAGTCGACAACTGTGGTCTTCCTCTATACCAGAGTCGACCAATGTGGTCTTCCTCTATACCAGAGTCGACCACTGTGGTCTTCCTCTATACCAGAGTCGACCAATGTGGTCTTCCTCTATACTAGAGTCGACCACTGTAGTCTTCCTCTATACTAGAGTCGACCACTGTGGTCTTCCTCTATACTAGAGTCGACCACTGTGGTCTTCCTCTATACTAGAGTTGACCATAGACTGTTTATAGCACATGATGCAAAAAGTGAAAGTTGCTGCGATCCTTGATTTCCGGACCGAAAAAGTTTCCATTTGGCCTACAAGACTTCCATAAAAAATTTTGTGCCGATCGGATAACCCTAGGGTCTGCCCACACTTTATAGGGGAAATATTTTTTTTATTCAAAAATCGTATGTTAAAGTAAGTAAAATTACATTTCTTTGTATTATTAATTAATAAATAGTTTTAAAATATTGAGATCGGTGAAAAAAAAATAACAAAAAATACAATTATTTCAATATTATATTAGATCTGACTTGTTATGTGAGGGACATTTTCTACGATATTCTTCAATGCACTGTTATATAAATTGATTTTGCTCTTCGTCTTTCGTAAGTATTCTGTTGTAATCATTCATAAATTGTATACCGCGTTCAGCAGTGTCGTTAACAACAAACAGATTACGACAAACATCGAGAGCATCTTGATAATCTTCATTTACTTCCCAAATGGATGGGTCATGCTTTAAAAATTCAGTACTCAATCCAAAAGCACCGAAAAAATGTTTGGTTTTGTATGAGACGAAATCGCTCAAATTATTACACAGCAATAGTTTCGGGTCGGAGAATTTCCGATCGTTTTCCAGATTTACGACGGGTTCTGTTGTTTGCAGATGCCTAACCATTTTTCGTTTCTTTTCGAGTGAAACATCCGAATCGAAAAATTCCAAAGCCATTGAGGCCAAATACCACAAATGATTTTTCCATTTCTTCAAAACCGCTTCAGACACATCTCGGTCGATTTATGCGTATGCGATGGAGTCTTTCAACAAGTGTATATCTTGATTTGGTGCTCGTATGGCATTTGTGCATGTAAACCACGCTTTGACATACAGCCACACGAAAAAAATACATATATCCCGTAGTCCACTGGTCTCTCGTTTTGTCAATGCATACTGCTCTCGAAATAGGTATATTTTTAAGGCATAAATGCCTTTTCCCATGAACCTTGCGTGGGATGTTGGACCAGGTGTTCGAAGTTATCACCGACACCACCAAGAAACAGTATTGTTAATTGTAATAGTTCCTTGTAATCAGCTCGGATTTGTGTTTCATTTAGCTGTTTAATGCAGAATTTCTTAATGACTTCGCAGTCAGCATTACTTATTTTTGAGAGTACAATTGGATCTTCGAGGCCGTTTTTAAACGATTTGTGGTCGAGACTAACCCATACGGCAGCAAAACGATTAAAAATAGGCACTTCAGGACCACAAGTCGCCGAAAGTTTAACCTCAGTCGACCACTGTGGTCTAGAGTCGACCACTGTGGTCTTCCTCTATACTAGAGTCGACCACTGTGGTCTTCCTCTATACTAGAGTCGACCACTGTGATCTTCCTCTATACTAGAGACGACCACTGTGGTCTTTCTCTATACTAGAGTCGACCACTGTGGTCTTCCTCTATACTAGAGTCGACCACTGTGGTCTTCCTCTATACTAGAGTCGACCACTGTGGTCTTCTTCTAGACTAGAGTCGATCACTGTGGTCTTCCTCTAGACAAGAGTCGATCACTGTGGTCTTCCTCTATACTAGAGTCGACCACTGTGGTCTTCCTCTATACTAGAGTCGACCACTGTGGTCTTCCTCTATACTAGAGTCGACCACTGTGGTCTTCCTCTATACTAGAGTCGACGACTGTGGTCTTCCTCTATACTAGAGTCGACCACTGTGGTCTTCCTCTATACTAGAGTCGACCACTGTGGTCTTCCTCTATACTAGAGTCGACCACTGTGGTCTTCCTCTATACTAGAGACGACCAATGTGGTCTTCCTCTATACTAGAGTCGACCACTGTGGTCTTCCTCTATACTAGAGTCGACCACTGTGGTCTTCCTCTATACTAGAGTCGACCAATGTGGTCTTCCTCTATACTAGAGTCGACCAATGTGGTCTTCCTCTATACTAGAGTCGACAACTGTGGTCTTCCTCTATACCAGAGTCGACCAATGTGGTCTTCCTCTATACTAGAGTCGACCACTGTGGTCTTCCTCTATACCAGAGTCGACCAATGTGGTCTTCCTCTATACTAGAGTCGACCACTGTAGTCTTCCTCTATACTAGAGTCGACCACTGTGGTCTTCCTCTATACTAGAGTCGACCACTGTGGTCTTCCTCTATACTAGAGTCGACCACTGTGGTCTTCCTCTATACTAGAGTCGACCACTGTGGTCTTCCTCTATACTAGAGTCGACCACTGTGGTCTTCCTCTATACTAGAGTCGACCAATGTGGTCTTCCTCTATACTAGAGTCGACCACTGTGGTCTTCCTCTATACTAGAGTCGACCACTGTGGTCTTCCTCTATACTAGAGTCGACCACTGTGGTCTTCCTCTATACTAGAGTCGACCACTGTGGTCTTCCTCTATACTAGAGTCGACCACTGTGGTCTTCCTCTATACTAGGGTCGACCACTGTGGTCTTCCTTTATACGAGAGTCGACCACTGTGGTCTTCCTCTATACTAGGGTCGACCACTGTGGTCTTCCTTTATACTAGAGTCGACCACTGTGGTCTTCCTCTATACTAGGGTCGACCACTGTGGTCTTCCCCTAGAGTCGACCACTAGAGTCTTTCTCTATACTAGAGTCGACCACTGTGGTCTTCCTCTATCTATAGTCGACCACTGTGGTCTTCCTCTATACTAGAGTCGACCACTGTGGTCTTCTTCTAGACTAGAGTCGATCACTGAGGTCTTCCTCTAGACAAGAGTCGATCACTGTGGTCTTCCTCTATACTAGAGTCGACCACTGTGGTCTTCCTCTATTCTAGAGTCGACCACTGTGGTCTTCCTCTATACTAGAGTCGACCACTGTGGTCTTCCTCTATACTAGAGTCGACCACTGTGGTCTTCCTCTATACTAGAGTCGACCACTGTGGTCTTCCTCTATACTAGAGTCGACCACTGTGGTCTTCCTCTATACTAGAGTCGACCACTGTGGTCTTCCTCTATACTAGAGTCGACCACTGTGGTCTTCCTCTATACTAGAGTCGACCACTGTGGTCTTCCTCTATACTAGAGTCGACCACTGTGGTCTTCCTCTATACTAGAGTCGACCACTGTGGTCTTCCTCTATACTAGAGTCGACCACTGTGGTCTTCCTCTATACTAGAGTCGACCACTGTGGTCTTCCTCTATACTAGAGTCGACCACTGTGGTCTTTCTCTATACTAGAGTCGACCACTGTGGTCTTCCTCTATACTAGAGTCGACCACTGTGGTCTTCCTCTATACTAGAGTCGACCACTGTGGTCTTCCTCTATACTAGAGTCGACCACTGTGGTCTTCCTCTATACTAGAGTCGACCACTGTGATCTTCCTCTATACTAGAGACGACCACTGTGGTCTTTCTCTATACTAGAGTCGACCACTGTGGTCTTCCTCTATACTAGAGTCGACCACTGTGGTCTTCCTCTATACTAGAGTCGACCACTGTGGTCTTCTTCTAGACTAGAGTCGATCACTGTGGTCTTCTTCTAGACTAGAGCCGATCACTGTGGTCTTCTTCTAGAGTCGATCACTGTGGTCTTCCTCTAGACAAGAGTCGATCACTGTGGTCTTCCTCTAGACAAGAGTCGATCACTGTGGTCTTCCTCTATACTAGAGTCGACCACTGTGGTCTTCCTCTATACTAGAGTCGACCACTGTGGTCTTCCTCTATACTAGAGTCGACCACTGTGGTCTTCCTCTATACTAGAGTCGACCACTGTGGTCTTCCTCTATACTAGAGTCGACCACTGTGGTCTTCCTCTATACTAGAGTCGACCACTGTGGTCTTCCTCTATACTAGAGTCGACCACTGTGGTCTTCCTCTATACTAGAGTCGACCACTGTGGTCTTCCTCTATACTAGAGTCGAACACTGTGGTCTTCCTCTATACTAGAGTCGACCACTGTGGTCTTCCTCTATACTAGAGTCGACCACTGTGGTCTTCCTCTATACTAGAGTCGACCACTGTGGTCTTCCTCTATACTAGAGTCGACCACTGTGGTCTTCCTCTATACTAGAGTCGACCACTGTGGTCTTCCTCTATACTAGAGTCGACCGCTGTGGTCTTCTTCTATACTAGAGTCGACCACTGTGGTCTTCCTCTATACAAGAGTCGACCACTGTGGTCTTCCTCTATACTAGAGTCGACCACTGTGGTCTTTTTCTATACTAGAGTCGACCACTGTGGTCTTTTTCTATACTAGAGTCGACCACTGTGGGCCTTTTCTATACTAGAGTCGACCACTGTGGCCTTCCTCTATACTAGAGTCGACCACTGTGGGCCTTTTCTATACTAGAGTCGACCACTGTGGCCTTCCTCTATACTAGAGTCGACCATTGTGGTCTTCCTCTACACTAGAGTCGACCATTGTGGTCTTCGTTTATACTAGATTCGACCATTGTGGTCTTCCATTATACTAGAGTCGACCATTATGGTCTTCCTCTATACTAGAATCGACCATTATGGTCTTCCTCTATACTAGAATCGACCATTGTGGTCTACCTCTATACTTTTTGTTATGGTCTTCCTCTATACTAGAGTCGACCATTATGGTCTTCCTCTATACTAGAGTCGACCATTGTGGTCTTCCTCTATAATAGACTGTGGTCTTCCTCTATACTAGAGTCGACCACTGTGGTCTTCCTCTATACTAGCTTCGACCACTGTGGTCTTCCCCTAGAGTTGACCACTAGAGTCAACCACTGTGGTCTTCCTCTATACTAGAGTCGACCACTGTGGTCTTCCCCTAGAGTCGACCACTAGAGTCAACCACTGTGGTCTTCCTCTATACTAAAGTCGACCACTGTGGTCTTCCCCTAGAGTCAACCACTGTGGTCTTCCTCTATACTAGAGTCGACCACTGTGGTCTTCCCCTAGAGGCGACCACTAGAGTCAGACGCTGTGGTCTTCCTCCATACTAGAGTCGACCACTGTCGTCTTCCTCCATACTAGAGTCGACCACTCTATACTAGAGTCGACCACTGTCGTCTTCCTCCATACTAGAGTCGACCACTCTATACTAGAGTCGACCACTGTCGTCTTCCTCCATACTAGAGTCGACCACTCTATACTAGAGTCAACCACTGTCGTTTTCCTCCATACTAGAGTCGACCACTCTATACTAGAGTCAACCACTGTGGTCTTCCTCTATACTAGAGTCGACCACTGTGGTCTTCCTCTATACTAGAGTCGACCACTGTGGTTTTCCTCTATACTAGAGTCGACCACTGTGGTCTTTCTCTATACTAGAGTCGACCAGTGCGGTCAGTACTCAATCCAAAATCACCGAAAAAATGTTTGGTTTTGTATGAGACGAAATCGCTCAAATTATTACACATCAATAGTTTCGAGTCTGAGAATTTTCGATCGTTTTCCAGATTTACGACGGGTTCTGTTGTTTGCAGATGCCTAACCATTTTTCGTTTCTTTTCGAGTGAAACATCCGAATCGAAAAATTCCAAAGCCATTGATTCTGAGGCCAAATACCACAAATGATTTTTCCATTTCTTCAAAACCGCTTCAGACACATCTCGGTCGATTTATGCGTATGCGATGGAGTCTTTCAACAAGTGCATATCTTGATTTGGTGCTCGTATGGCATTTGTGCATGTAAACCACGCTTTGACATACAGCCACACGAAAAAAATACATATATCCCGTAGTCCACTGGTCTCTCGTTTTGTCAATGCATACTGCTCTCGAAATAGGTATATTTTTAAGGCATAAATGCCTTTTCCCATGAACCTTGCGTGGGATGTTGGACCAGGTGTTCGGAAGTTATCACCGACACCACCAAGAAACAGTATTGTTAATTGTAATAGTTCCTTGTAATCAGCTCGGATTTGTGTTTCATTTAGCTGTTTAATGCAGAATTTCTTAATGACTTCGCAGTCAGCATTACTTATTTTTGAGAGTACAATTGGATCTTCGAGTCCGTTTTTAAACGATTTGTGGTCGAGACTAACCCATACGGCAGCAAAACGATTAAAAATAGGCACTTCAGGACCACAAGTCGCCGAAAGTTTAACCTCAAACACATGTTTCAATACTATCTCCATTATGTGATGACGACATGGGAACTTGATTAATTTTCGATCTAATTTGTTCTGCAACAAAATGCACGATCCTGTGTTTTGACCTGTATTTGACGACGTGGTATCGAAAACCATGGCGGAAACTTTATTAGAAATATCCCAATTGATGAGTGTATCATGAACGGCTTTGGCCATATTTTCTCCAGTACCAGCCGGGATTTTGGGAGCGCCCAAAAATTTTTAAGTGCCTCCATAACTGGCGATGATTGCTATTCTATCAGCGATTTTTCTGCCGAATAGCTCCGGCAAAAGTTTTCCGTCCCAGTGAATAATCAATGAATGTACGCTATTGATCTACGTATAAAAAATAAAATACAAATCGATGGATTCGTAAAGCTATAAATTATATATATGTTTAGATCTGAACTAAATTACTTTTGCAATGAATTCTGTTTGCACCTTCTCCGCTTCTCGCTTACGATTTTCTTTTCGTAGCTCATATATTGTAGATCAATTAATCACAAGCTCACCAACAGAGGTCAGAGGCGTCGCAGCATTATTCATTACGTCAAAATATGTACAGCTAACTTTGGCCTTATCAAGGACTACTGTAAGACGTGACGAGATCCAATGTTGTCGTCCTCTTAGACGTTTGGTGTGCTCATCGGTATGAAACTCGCATGTCATATCCGTATCCGAAATGCTATCATCGAGCTCATCTTCATCGTCACTTCCAATGTAAACTGTATCGAGTACTACACAATAACAGTTGTTTTAAGGAAGTACGAGTAAAACACTTCAATTTATTAACTTACAAGATTGATTGTAACGTTCTGAATGCTTTCTCTCTCGCGATTCTGCTTTTTGTATTCGTTACTCGGATCGCTGTTCTCGCCCGTACAATTTCATGTCAACGCCAGCCATGCACTCTGGTCTGCCTTTCTGTCTTTGCATCAACAAAAACTTCTTGTCTTCTTCTATACACATCCCGTTCAGGGCGTTTGCACTAGCTATATCGAACAGATCATCCATTTTTTCCTTGAAAATGTTCACGTTTCATTTTGATTTATCCGATCTCCTGTTTGCACTTTGTTTGTGGACATTTCTCCAGTCGCCGTACAACTTTAGCAATTTATCTTGACATTTATATTTATCACGTGTTGGTATTCGCGCCTGTTGCCAAAAAATTATAGCTGCATCCACTGCCAGCGTAGCACTATCTTTTGCACAGTTTTTTCTGCCAACATTAACAAATCGCATATTAAAAAAGAAAACTTGCAATATCTGTCTGTTTGACGGCAGTTTGGCTCCAGATATTGTATGTGATACATGCCCAACTGAGTCTACGGTGCGAAATTTATCACTGGATCTAGTAACCATTTTGGATGTGGTCGATCTGGAGACTAATAAGAATATGACTAAAATTAAATTTTGTGCGAAGCTGTCCCTTTCTCAAATCACTTAGGCTGGAGGCAGAGCGCGTTCTGTAAACGACCCTGTTGCATGGGCGTATAGCGCGCTGCAAAGTTCTGCTTATGTTTTCTTATTTGACCAGTACAAAATGTCAGACTGATGCGAAAAATCAACTACGAGTATCATGCAAATCCGTCCAACATGTAGATCCAACCATTTTTGTTTGTAGTTTTATTTTTCATGCATGCACAAGCATGTTATATAATGATCTATTTTTTATTGTGATTGCTCTTAGGTCTACATATGTACATAATTGCCTGAGGCCATGTCGGTGTGCATGCATGCCCTGTCATGACGTAAAATTCAAATGAAAACTGCTGTAATTTTTTCGTTTTTCGGCCGATTTTGATTGTTTACGACTTGTACCCAGCAAAATTTCTCATTACCAAATAATCCGACGAGTAAGCAAAGTTCGATAATGGTAAGTACTTATTATTTAGCCACTTTTCTCATTATTTTAACATGGGGATGTCATTGGAGGGAAGTACTTCCCAAAAGCATACAATAAAGTAGCATAATAAGTACTTATTTGTAGCATAGGCATACCAAATAAATATGTGCTTATGTTTTCACGATTTTAAGTACTTGAATAATGCATTACCAATAAGTTACAAAATACGTAGTAGATATGGTAAATATGTAGAGATGGCCATTTAAAGTAATTTTGTGCATATTGTCGAGCATATTTCGAATTTCTGAACCCAAACCACCATGTGAAAAATTCTTCAATGGTCTAACATCATACGATATACGTAAATATTTTTGGTATTTTCATTCAATTTGCACGTATTTTTGGAAAACTTGTTGAAAATAAATAAATCTTCTACAATAACCCACATATAGCCAAAATTGCATTATACTCAAATTTGCTAAGAATTATTTTGATAAAAAAATCACTTATTTCTGTTATTATTGGTAAGTCATTATTAATAAGCCGAAAGTAATTCAGCGAATAATGAGATGTCATTATTTGGTAATGCAGGGAATAATGACAGGTACTTACCAAGATTTTGCTGGGTAAGAAAGGAAATTTTATTCAAAGATCATTTAAAAACTTTTCATGCTAATCAAATATTTTTTAATTACTTGAACATGTGACATTTGATTAAAACCCAAATTTTGTTCATGTAAAGTGAGTTTTGTGTTTTCAAACAACTTTGGGCAGACCTTAGCGTTATCCGATCGGCACCAAATTTTTTATTGAAGGTTTGTAGGTCAAACGAAAACTTTTTCGGCCCGGAAATCAGTACCGAAAAAATAATAAATGGTCTAGTCGACCACTGTGGTCATCCTCTATACTAGAGTCGACCACTGCGGTCTTCTTCTATACTAGAGTCAACCACTGTGGTCATCCTCTATACTAGAGTCCAACACTGTGGTCTTCCTCTATACTAGAGTCGACCATTGTGGTCTTCCTCTATAATAGACTGTGGTCTTCCTCTATACTAGAGTCGACCACTGTGGTCTTCCTCTATACTAGAGTCGACCACTGTGGTCTTCCTCTTTACTAGAGTCGACCACTGTGGTCTTCCCCTAGAGTTGACCACTAGAGTCAACCACTGTGGTCTTCCTCTATACTAGAGTCGACCACTGTGGTCTTCCTCTATACTAGAGTCGACCACTGTGGTCTTCCTCTATACTAGAGTCGACCACTGTGGTCTTCCTCTATACTAGAGTCGACCACTGTGGTCTTCCTCTATACTAGAGTCGACCACTGTGGTCTTCCTCTATACTAGAGTCGACCACTGTGGTCTTCCTCTATACTAGAGTCGACCACTGTGGTCTTCCTCTATACTAGAGTCGACCACTGTGGCCTTGCTCTATACTAGAGTCGACCACTGTGGCCTTCCTCTATACTAGAGTCGTCCACTGTGGCCTTCCTCTATACTAGAGTCGATCACTGTGGCCTTCCTCTATACTAGAGTCGACCACTGCGGCCTTCCTCTATGCAAGAGTCGACCACTGTGGTCTTCCTCTATACTAGAGTCGACCACTGTGGTCTTTTTCTATACTAGAGTCGACCACTGTGGTCTTTTTCTATACTAGAGTCGACCAGTCCTTTTCTATACTAGAGTCGACCACTGTGGTCTTCCTCTATACTAGAGTCGACCATTGTGGTCTTCGTTTATACTAGAGTCGACCATTGTGGTCTTCCTTTATACTAGAGTCGACCATTATGGTCTTCCTCTATACTAGAATCGACCATTGTGGTCTTCCTCTATACTAGAGTCAAACAATGTGGTCTTCCTCTATACTAGAGTCGACCAATGTGGTCTTCCTCTATACTAGAGTCGACCACTGTGGTCTTCCTCTATACTAGAGTCGACCACTGTGGTCTTCCTCTATACTAGAGTCGACCAATGTGGTCTTCCTCTATACTAGAGTCGACCAATGTGGTCTTCCTCTATACTAGAGTCGACCAATGTGGTCTTCCTCTATACTAGAGTCGACAACTGTGGTCTTCCTCTATACCAGAGTCGACCAATGTGGTCTTCCTCTATACTAGAGTCGACCAATGTGGTCTTCCTCTATACTAGAGTCGACCACTGTGGTCTTCCTCTATACTAGAGTCGACCACTGTGGTCTTCCTCTATACTAGAGTCGACCAATGTGGTCTTCCTCTATACTAGAGTCGACCAATGTGGTCTTCCTCTATACTAGAGTCGACCAATGTGGTCTTCCTCTATACTAGAGTCGACAACTGTGGTCTTCCCCTAGAGTCGACCACTAGAGTCGACCAATGTGGTCTTCCTCTATACTAGAGTCGACCAATGTGGCCTTCCTCTATACTAGAGTCGACCAATGTGGTCTTCCTCTATACTAGAGTCGACCAATGTGGTCTTCCTCTATACTAGAGTCGACCAATGTGGTCTTCCTCTATACTAGAGTCGACCACTGTGGTCTTCCTCTATACTAGAGTCGACCACTGTGGTCTTCCTCTATACTAGAGTCGACCAATGTGGTCTTCCTCTATACTAGAGTCGACCAATGTGGTCTTCCTCTATACTAGAGTCGACCAATGTGGTCTTCCTCTATACTAGAGTCGACAACTGTGGTCTTCCTCTATACCAGAGTCGACCAATGTGGTCTTCCTCTATACTAGAGTCGACCACTGTGGTCTTCCTCTATACCAGAGTCGACCAATGTGGTCTTCCTCTATACTAGAGTCGACCACTGTAGTCTTCCTCTATACTAGAGTCGACCACTGTGGTCTTCCTCTATACTAGAGTCGACCACTGTGGTCTTCCTCTATACTAGAGTTGACCATAGACTGTTTATAGCACATGATGCAAAAAGTGAAAGTTGCTGCGATCCTTGATTTCCGGACCGAAAAAGTTTCCATTTGGCCTACAAGACTTCCATAAAAAATTTTGTGCCGATCGGATAACCCTAGGGTCTGCCCACACTTTATAGGGGAAATATTTTTTTTATTCAAAAATCGTATGTTAAAGTAAGTAAAATTACATTTCTTTGTATTATTAATTAATAAATAGTTTTAAAATATTGAGATCGGTGAAAAAAAAAACAAAAAATACAATTATTTCAATATTATATTAGATCTGACTTGTTATGTGAGGGACATTTTCTACGATATGCACTGTTATATAAATTGATTTTGCTCTTCGTCTTTCGTAAGTATTCTGTTGTAATCATTCATAAATTGTATACCGCGTTCAGCAGTGTCGTTAACAACAAACAGATTACGACAAACATCGAGAGCATCTTGATAATCTTCATTTACTTCCCAAATGGATGGGTCATGCTTTAAAAATTCAGTACTCAATCCAAAAGCACCGAAAAAATGTTTGGTTTTGTATGAGACGAAATCGCTCAAATTATTACACAGCAATAGTTTCGGGTCGGAGAATTTCCGATCGTTTTCCAGATTTACGACGGGTTCTGTTGTTTGCAGATGCCTAACCATTTTTCGTTTCTTTTCGAGTGAAACATCCGAATCGAAAAATTCCAAAGCCATTGAGGCCAAATACCACAAATGATTTTTCCATTTCTTCAAAACCGCTTCAGACATATCTCGGTCGATTTATGCGTATGCGATGGAGTCTTTCAACAAGTGTATATCTTGATTTGGTGCTCGTATGGCATTTGTGCATGTAAACCACGCTTTGACATACAGCCACACGAAAAAAATACATATATCCCGTAGTCCACTGGTCTCTCGTTTTGTCAATGCATACTGCTCTCGAAATAGGTATATTTTTAGGGCATAAATGCCTTTTCCCATGAACCTTGCGTGGGATGTTGGACCAGGTGTTCGAAGTTATCACCGACACCACCAAGAAACAGTATTGTTAATTGTAATAGTTCCTTGTAATCAGCTCGGATTTGTGTTTCATTTAGCTGTTTAATGCAGAATTTCTTAATGACTTCGCAGTCAGCATTACTTATTTTTGAGAGTACAATTGGATCTTCGAGGCCGTTTTTAAACGATTTGTGGTCGAGACTAACCCATACGGCAGTAAAACGATTAAAAATAGGCACTTCAGGACCACAAGTCCCTGAAAGTTTAACCTCAGTCGACCACTGTGGTCTAGAGTCGACCACTGTGGTCTTCCTCTATACTAGAGTCGACCACTGTGGTCTTCCTCTATACTAGAGTCGACCACTGTGGTCTTCCTCTATACTAGAGTCGACCACTGTGATCTTCCTCTATACTAGAGACGACCACTGTGGTCTTTCTCTATACTAGAGTCGACCACTGTGGTCTTTCTCTATACTAGAGTCGACCACTGTGGTCTTTCTCTATACTAGAGTCGACCACTGTGGTCTTCCTCTATACTAGAGTCGACCACTGTGGTCTTCCTCTATACTAGAGTCGACCACTGTGGTCTTCCTCTATACTAGAGTCGACCACTGTGGTCTTCCTCTATACTAGAGTCGACCACTGTGGTCTTCCTCTATACTAGAGTCGACCACTGTGGTCTTCTTCTAGACTAGAGTCGATCACTGTGGTCTTCTTCTAGACTAGAGTCGATCACTGTGGTCTTCCTCTATACTAGAGTCGACCACTGTGGTCTTCCTCTATACTAGAGTCGACCACTGTGGTCTTCCTCTATACTAGAGTCGACCACTGTGGTCTTCCTCTATACTAGAGTCGACCACTGTGGTCTTCCTCTATACTAGAGTCGACCACTGTGGTCTTCCTCTATACTAGAGTCGACCACTGTGGTCTTCCTCTATACTAGAGTCGACCACTGTGATCTTCCTCTATACTAGAGTCGACCACTGTGGTCTTCCTCTATACTAGAGTCGACCACTGTGGTCTTCCTCTATACTAGAGTCGACCACTGTGGTCTTCTTCTAGACTAGAGTCGATCACTGTGGTCTTCTTCTAGACTAGAGTCGATCACTGTGGTCTTCTTCTAGACTAGAGTCGATCACTGTGGTCTTCCTCTAGACAAGAGTCGATCACTGTGGTCTTCCTCTAGACAAGAGTCGATCACTGTGGTCTTCCTCTATACTAGAGTCGACCACTGTGGTCTTCCTCTATACTAGAGTCGACCACTGTGGTCTTCCTCTATACTAGAGTCGACCACTGTGGTCTTCCTCTATACTAGAGTCGACCACTGTGGTCTTCCTCTATACTAAAGTCGACCACTGTGGTCTTCCTCTATACTAGAGTCGAACACTGTGGTCTTCCTCTATACTAGAGTCGACCACTGTGGTCTTCCTCTATACTAGAGTCGACCACTGTGGTCTTCCTCTATACTAGAGTCGACCGCTGTGGTCTTCTTCTATACTAGAGTCGACCACTGTGGTCTTCCTCTATACAAGAGTCGACCACTGTGGTCTTCCTCTATACTAGAGTCGACCACTGTGGTCTTTTTCTATACTAGAGTCGACCACTGTGGGCCTTTTCTATACTAGAGTCGACCACTGTGGCCTTCCTCTATACTAGAGTCGACCACTGTGGTCTTCCTCTATACTAGAGTCGACCATTGTGGTCTTCGTTTATACTAGAGTCGACCATTGTGGTCTTCCTTTATACTAGAGTCGACCATTATGGTCTTCCTCTATACTAGAATCGACCATTATGGTCTTCCTCTATACTAGAATCGACCATTGTGGTCTACCTCTATACTTTTTGTTATGGTCTTCCTCTATACTAGAGTCGACCATTGTGGTCTTCCTCTATACTAGAGTCGACCATTGTGGTCTTCCTCTATAATAGACTGTGGTCTTCCTCTATACTAGAGTCGACCACTGTGGTCTTCCTCTATACTAGCTTCGACCACTGTGGTCTTCCCCTAGAGTTGACCACTAGAGTCAACCACTGTGGTCTTCCTCTATACTAGAGTCGACCACTGTGGTCTTCCCCTAGAGTCGACCACTAGAGTCAACCACTGTGGTCTTCCTCTATACTAAAGTCGACCACTGTGGTCTTCCCCTAGAGTCGACCACTAGAGTCAACCACTGTGGTCTTCCTCTATACTAGAGTCGACCACTGTGGTCTTCCCCTAGAGGCGACCACTAGAGTCAGCCACTGTGGTCTTCCTCCATACTAGAGTCGACCACTGTCGTCTTCCTCCATACTAGAGTCGACCACTCTATACTAGAGTCGACCACTGTCGTCTTCCTCCATACTAGAGTCGACCACTCTATACTAGAGTCGACCACTGTCGTCTTCCTCCATACTAGAGTCGACCACTCTATACTAGAGTCGACCACTGTCGTCTTCCTCCATACTAGAGTCGACCACTCTATACTAGAGTCAACCACTGTGGTCTTCCTCTATACTAGAGTCAACCACTGTGGTCTTCCTCTATACTAGAGTCGACCACTGTGGTCTTCCTCTATACTAGAGTCGACCACTGTGGTCTTCCTCTATACTAGAGTCGACCACTGTGGTTTTCCTCTATACTAGAGTCGACCACTGTGGTCTTTCTCTATACTAGAGTCGACCAGTGCGGTCAGTACTCAATCCAAAAGCACCGAAAAAATGTTTGGTTTTGTATGAGACGAAATCGCTCAAATTATTACACAGCAATAGTTTCGGGTCTGAGAATTTTCGATCGTTTTCCAGATTTACGACGGGTTCTGTTGTTTGCAGATGCCTAACCATTTTTCGTTTCTTTTCGAGTGAAACATCCGAATCGAAAAATTCCAAAGCCATTGATTCTGAGGCCAAATACCACAAATGATTTTTCCATTTCTTCAAAACCGCTTCAGACACATCTCGGTCGATTTATGCGTATGCGATGGAGTCTTTCAACAAGTGCATATCTTGATTTGGTGCTCGTATGGCATTTGTGCATGTAAACCACGCTTTGACATACAGCCACACGAAAAAAATACATATATCCCGTAGTCCACTGGTCTCTCGTTTTGTCAATGCATACTGCTCTCGAAATAGGTATATTTTTAAGGCATAAATGCCTTTTCCCATGAACCTTGCGTGGGATGTTGGACCAGGTGTTCGGAAGTTATCACCGACACCACCAAGAAACAGTATTGTTAATTGTAATAGTTCCTTGTAATCAGCTCGGATTTGTGTTTCATTTAGCTGTTTAATGCAGAATTTCTTAATGACTTCGCAGTCAGCATTACTTATTTTTGAGAGTACAATTGGATCTTCGAGGCCGTTTTTAAACGATTTGTGGTCGAGACTAACCCATACGGCAGCAAAACGATTAAAAATAGGCACTTCAGGACCACAAGTCGCCGAAAGTTTAACCTCAAACACATGTTTCAATACTATCTCCATTATGTGATGACGACATGGGAACTTGATTAATTTTCGATCTAATTTGTTCTGCAACAAAATGCACGATCCTGTGTTTTGACCTGTATTTGACGACGTGGTATCGAAAACCATGGCGGAAACTTTATTAGAAATATCCCAATTGATGAGTGTATCATGAACGGCTTTGGCCATATTTTCTCCAGTACCAGCCGGGATTTTGGGAGCGCCCAAAAATTTTGATGTGCCTCCATAACTGGCGATGATTGCTATTCTATCAGCGATTTTTCTGCCGAATAGCTCCGGCAAAAGTTTTCCGTCCCAGTGAATAATCAATGAATGTACGCTATTGATCTACGTATAAAAAATAAAATACAAATCGATGGATTCGTAAAGCTATAAATTATATATATGTTTAGATCTGAACTAAATTACTTTTGCAATGAATTCTGTTTGCACCTTCTCCGCTTCTCGCTTACGATTTTCTTTTCGTAGCTCATATATTGTAGATCAATTAATCACAAGCTCACCAACAGAGGTCAGAGGCGTCACAGCATTATTCATTACAGTTATCACATCATGAGCGCATGCTATCAAAATATGTACAGCATCTGAACAGCTTACTTTGGCCTTATCAAGGACTACTGTAAGACGTGACGAGATCCAATGTTGTCGTCCTCTTAGACGTTTGGTGTGCTCATCGGTATGAAACTCGCATGTCATATCCGTATCCGAAATGCTATCATCGAGCTCATCTTCATCGTCACTTCCAATGTAAACTGTATCGAGTACTACACAATAACAGTTGTTTTAAAGAAGTACGAGTAAAACACTTCAATTTATTAACTTACAAGATTGATTGTAACGTTCTGAATGCTTTCTCTTTCGCGATTCTGCTTTTTGTATTCGTTACTCGGATCGCTGTTCTCGCCCGTACAATTTCATGTCAACGCCAGCCATGCACTCTGGTCTGCCTTTCTGTCTTTGCATCAACAAAAACTTCTTGTCTTCTTCTATACACATCCCGTTCAGGGCGTTTGCACTAGCTATATCGAACAGATCATCCATTTTTTCCTTGAAAATGTTCACGTTTCATTTTGATTTGTCCGATCTCCTGTTTGCACTTTGTTTGTGGACATTTCTCCAGTCGCCGTACAACTTTAGCAATTTATCTTGACATTTATATTTATCACGTGTTGGTATTCGCGCCTGTTGCCAAAAAATTATAGCTGCATCCACTGCCAGCGTAGCACTATCTTTTGCACAGTTTTTTCTGCCAACATTAACAAATCGCATATTAAAAAAGAAAACTTGCAATATCTGTCTGTTTGACGGCAGTTTGGCTCCAGATATTGTATGTGATACATGCCCAACTGAGTCTACGGTGCGAAATTTATCACTGGATCTAGTAACCATTTTGGATGTGGTCGATCTGGAGACTAATAAGAATATGACTAAAATTAAATTTTGTGCGAAGCTGTCCCTTTCTCAAATCACTTAGGCTGGAGGCAGAGCGCGTTCTGTAAACGACCCTGTTGCATGGGCGTATAGCGCGCTGCAAAGTTCTGCTTATGTTTTCTTATTTGACCAGTACAAAATGTCAGACTGATGCGAAAAATCAACTACGAGTATCATGCAAATCCGTCCAACATGTAGATCCAACCATTTTTGTTTGTAGTTTTATTTTTCATGCATGCACAAGCATGTTATATAATGATCTATTTTTTATTGTGATTGCTCTTAGGTCTACATATGTACATAATTGCCTGAGGCCATGTCGGTGTGCATGCATGCCCTGTCATGACGTAAAATTCAAATGAAAACTGCTGTAATTTTTTCGTTTTTCGGCCGATTTTGATTGTTTACGACTTGTACCCAGCAAAATTTCTCATTACCAAATAATCCGACGAGTAAGCAAAGTTCGATAATGGTAAGTACTTATTATTTAGCCACTTTTCTCATTATTTTAACATGGGGATGTCATTGGAGGGAAGTACTTCCCAAAAGCATACAATAAAGTAGCATAATAAGTACTTATTTGTAGCATAGGCATACCAAATAAATATGTGCTTATGTTTTCACGATTTTAAGTACTTGAATAATGCATTACCAATAAGTTACAAAATACGTAGTAGATATGGTAGATATGTAGAGATGGCCATTTAAAGTAATTTTGTGCATATTGTCGAGCATATTTCGAATTTCTGAACCCAAACCACCATGTGAAAAATTCTTCAATGGTCTAACATCATACGATATACGTAAATATTTTTGGTATTTTCATTCAATTTGCACGTATTTTTGGAAAACTTGTTGAAAATAAATAAATCTTCTACAATAACCCACATATAGCCAAAATTGCATTATACTCAAATTTGCTAAGAATTATTTTGATAAAAAAAATCACTTATTTCTGTTATTATTGGTAAGTCATTATTAATAAGCCGAAAGTAATTCAGCGAATAATGAGATGTCATTATTTGGTAATGCAGGGAATAATGACAGGTACTTACCAAGATTTTGCTGGGTAAGAAAGGAAATTTTATTCAAAGATCATTTAAAAACTTTTCATGCTAATCAAATATTTTTTAATTACTTGAACATGTGACATTTGATTAAAACCCAAATTTTGTTCATGTAAAGTGAGTTTTGTGTTTTCAAACAACTTTGGGCAGACCTTAGCGTTATCCGATCGGCACCAAATTTTTTATTGAAGGTTTGTAGGTCAAACGAAAACTTTTTCGGCCCGGAAATCAGTACCGAAAAAATAATAAATGGTCTAGTCGACCACTGTGGTCATCCTCTATACTAGAGTCGACCACTGCGGTCTTCTTCTATACTAGAGTCAACCACTGTGGTCATCCTCTATACTAGAGTCCAACACTGTGGTCTTCCTCTATACTAGAGTCGACCATTGTGGTCTTCCTCTATAATAGACTGTGGTCTTCCTCTATACTAGAGTCGACCACTGTGGTCTTCCTCTATACTAGAGACGACCACTGTGGTCTTCCTCTATACTAGAGTCGACCACTGTGGTCTTCCTCTATACTAGCATCGACCACTGTGGTCTTCTCCTAGAGTTGACCACTAGAGTCAACCACTGTGGTCTTCCCCTAGAGTTGACCACTAGAGTCAACCACTGTGGTCTTCCCCTAGAGTTGACCACTAGAGTCAACCACTGTGGTCTTCCCCTAGAGTTGACCACTAGAGTCAACCACTGTGGTCTTCCTCTATACTAGAGTCGACCACTGTGGTCTTCCTCTATACTAGAGTCGACCACTGTGGTCTTCCTCTATACTAGAGTCGACCACTGTGGTCTTCCCCTAGAGTCGACCACTAGAGTCAACCACTGTGGTCTTCCTCTATACTAGAGTCGACCACTGTGGTCTTCCCCTAGAGTCGACCACTAGAGTCAACCACTGTGGTCTTCCTCTATACTAGAGTCAACCACTGTGGTCTTCCTCTATACTAGAGTCGACCACTGTGGTCTTCCTCTATACTAGAGTCGACCACTGTGGTCTTCCTCTATACTAGAGTCGACCACTGTGGTCTTCCTCTATACTAGAGTCGACCACTGTGGTCTTCCTCTATACTAGAGTCGACCACTGTGGTCTTCCTCTATACTAGAGTCGACCACTGTGGTCTTCCTCTATACTAGAGTCGACCACTGTGGTCTTCCTCTATACTAGAATCGACCACTGTGGTCTTCCTCTATACTAGAGTCGACCACTGTGGTCTTCCTCTATACTAGAGTCGACAACTGTGGTCTTCCTCTATACTAGAGTCGACCACTGTGGCCTTCCTCTATACTAGAGTCGACCACTGTGGCCTTCCTCTATACTAGAGTCGACCACTGTGGCCTTCCTCTATACTAGAGTCGACCACTGTGGCCTTCTTCTATACTAGAGTCGACCACTGTGGCCTTCCTCTATACTAGAGTCGACCATTGTGGTCTTCCTCTATACTAGAGTCGACCATTGCGGTCTTCCTCTATACTAGAGTCGATCACTGTGGTCTTCCTCTATACTAGAGTCGACCACTGTGGTCTTCCTCTATACTAGAGTCGACCACTGTCGTCTTCCTCTATACTAGAGTCGACCACTGTGATCTTCCTCTATACTAGAGTCGACCACTGTGATCTTCCTCTATACTAGAGTCGACCACTGTGATCTTCCTCTATACTAGAGTCGACCACTGTGATCTTCCTCTATACTAGAGTCGACCACTGTGATCTTCCTCTATACTAGAGTCGACCACTGTGGTCTTCCTCTATACTAGAGTCGACCACTGTGGTCTTCCTCTATACTAGAGTCGACCACTGTGGTCTTCTTCTAGACTAGAGTCGATCACTCTGGTCTTCCTCTAGACAAGAGTCGATCACTGTGGTCTTCCTCTATACTAGAGTCGACCACTGTGGTCTTCCTCTATACTAGAGTCGACCGCTGTGGTCTTCCTCTATACTAGAGTCGACCACTGTGGTCTTCCTCTATACAAGAGTCGACTACTGTGGTCTTCCTCTATACAAGAGTCGACCACTGTGGTCTTCCCCTATACTAGAGTCGACCACTGTGGTCTTTTTCTATACTAGAGTCGACCACTGTGGTCTTTTTCTATACTAGAGTCGACCACTGTGGTCTTTTTCTATACTAGAGTCGACCACTGTGGTCCTTTTCTATACTAGAGTCGACCACTGTGGTCTTCCTCTATACTAGAGTCGACCATTGTGGTCTTCGTTTATACTAGAGTCGACCATTGTGGTCTTCCTTTATACTAGAGTCGACCATTGTGGTCTTCCTTTATACTAGAGTCGACCATTGTGGTCTTCCTCTATACTAGAGTCGACCATTGTGGTCTTCCTCTATACTAGAGTCGACCACTGTGGTCTTCTTCTAGACTAGAGTCGATCACTGTGGTCTTCCTCTATACTAGAGTCGACCACTGTCGTCTTCCTCTATACTAGAGTCGACCACTGTGGTCTTCCTCTATACTAGAGTCGACCACTGTGATCTACCTCTATACTAGAGTCGACCACTGTGGTCTTCCTCTATACTAGAGTCGACCACTGTGGTCTTCCTCTATACTAGAGTCGACCACTGTGGTCTTCCTCTATACTAGAGTCGACCACTGTGGTCTACCTCTATACTAGAGTCGACCACTGTGGTCTACCTCTATACTAGAGTCGACCACTGTGGTCTACCTCTATACTAGAGTCGACCACTGTGGTCTTCCTCTATACTAGAGTCGACCACTGTGGTCTTCCTCTATACTAGAGTCGACCACTGTGGTCTTCCTCTATACTAGAGTCGACCACTGTGGTCTTCCTCTATACTAGAGTCGACCACTGTGGTCTTCCTCTATACTAGAGTCGACCACTGTGGTCTTCCTCTATACTAGAGTCGACCACTGTGGTCTTCCTCTATACTAGAGTCGACCACTGTGGTCTTCCTCTATACTAGAGTCGACCACTGTGGTCTTCCTCTATACTAGAGTCGACCACTGTGGTCTTCCTCTATACTAGAGTCGACCACTGTGGTCTTCCTCTATACTAGAGTCGACCACTGTGGTCTTCCTCTATACTAGAGTCGACCACTGTGGTCTTCCTCTATACTAGAGTCGACCACTGTGGTCTTCCTCTATACTAGAGTCGACCACTGTGGTCTTCCTCTATACTAGAGTCGACCACTGTGGTCTTCCTCTATACTAGAGTCGACCACTGTGGTCTTCCTCTATACTAGAGTCGACCACTGTGGTCTTCCTCTATACTAGAGTCGACAACTGTGGTCTTCCTCTATACTAGAGTCGACCACTGTGGCCTTCCTCTATACTAGAGTCGACCACTGTGGCCTTCCTCTATACTAGAGTCGACCACTGTGGCCTTCCTCTATACTAGAGTCGACCACTGTGGCCTTCCTCTATACTAGAGTCGACCACTGTGGCCTTCTTCTATACTAGAGTCGACCACTGTGGCCTTCCTCTATACTAGAGTCGACCATTGTGGTCTTCCTCTATACTAGAGTCGACCATTGCGGTCTTCCTCTATACTAGAGTCGATCACTGTGGTCTTCCTCTATACTAGAGTCGACCACTGTGGTCTTCCTCTATACTAGAGTCGACCACTGTCGTCTTCCTCTATACTAGAGTCGACCACTGTGATCTTCCTCTATACTAGAGTCGACCACTGTGATCTTCCTCTATACTAGAGTCGACCACTGTGATCTTCCTCTATACTAGAGTCGACCACTGTGATCTTCCTCTATACTAGAGTCGACCACTGTGGTCTTCCTCTATACTAGAGTCGACCACTGTGGTCTTCTTCTAGACTAGAGTCGATCACTCTGGTCTTCCTCTAGACAAGAGTCGATCACTGTGGTCTTCCTCTATACTAGAGTCGACCACTGTGGTCTTCCTCTATACTAGAGTCGACCACTGTGGTCTTCCTCTATACTAGAGTCGACCGCTGTGGTCTTCCTCTATACTAGAGACGACCACTGTGGTCTTCCTCTATACAAGAGTCGACTACTGTGGTCTTCCTCTATACAAGAGTCGACCACTGTGGTCTTCCCCTATACTAGAGTCGACCACTGTGGTCTTTTTCTATACTAGAGTCGACCACTGTGGTCTTTTTCTATACTAGAGTCGACCACTGTGGTCCTTTTCTATACTAGAGTCGACCACTGTGGTCTTCCTCTATACTAGAGTCGACCATTGTGGTCTTCGTTTATACTAGAGTCGACCATTGTGGTCTTCCTTTATACTAGAGTCGACCATTGTGGTCTTCCTTTATACTAGAGTCGACCATTGTGGTCTTCCTCTATACTAGAGTCGACCATTGTGGTCTTCCTCTATACTAGAGTCGACCATTGTGGTCTTCCTCTATACTAGAGTCGACCACTGTGGTCTTCCTCTATACTAGAGTCGACCACTGTGGTCTTCCTCTATACTAGAGTCGACCACTGTGGTCTTCCTCTATACTAGAGTCGACCACTGTGGTCTTCTTCTAGACTAGAGTCGACCACTGTGGTCTTCCTCTATACTAGAGTCGACCACTGTCGTCTTCCCTCTATACTAGAGTCGACCACTGTGGTCTTCCTCTATACTAGAGTCGACCACTGTGGTCTACCTCTATACTAGAGTCGACCACTGTGGTCTTCCTCTATACTAGAGTCGACCACTGTGGTCTTCCTCTATACTAAGTCGACCACTGTGGTCTTCCTCTATACTAGAGTCGACCACTGTGGTCTACCTCTATACTAGAGTCGACCACTGTGGTCTACCTCTATACTAGAGTCGACCACTGTGGTCTACCTCTATACTAGAGTCGACCACTGTGGTATTCCTCTATACTAAAGTCGACCACTGTGGTCTTCCTCTATACTAGAGTCGACCACTGTGGTCTACCTCTATACTAGAGTCGACCACTGTGGTCTTCCTCTATACTAGAGTCGACCACTGTGGTCTTCCTCTATACTAGAGTCGACCACTGTGGTCTTCCTCTATACTAGAGTCGACCACTGTGGTCTACCTCTATACTAGAGTCGACCACTGTGGTCTTCCTCTATACTAGAGTCGACCACTGTGGTCTTCCTCTATACTAGAGTCGACCACTGTGGTCTTCCTCTATACTAGAGTCGACCACTGTGGTCTTCCTCTATACTAGAGTCGACCACTGTGGTCTTCCTCTATACTAGAGTCGACCACTGTGGTCTTCCTCTATACTAGAGTCGACCACTGTGGTCTTCATCTATACTAGAGTCGACCACTGTGGTCTTCATCTATACTAGAGTCGACCACTGTGGTCTTCCTCTATACTAGAGTCGACCACTGTGGTCTTCCTCTATACTAGAGTCGACCACTGTGGTCTTCCTCTATACTAGAGTCGACCACTGTGGTCTACCTCTATACTAGAGTCGACCACTGTGGTCTTCCTCTATACTAGAGTCGACCACTGTGGTCTTCCTCTATACTAGAGTCGACCACTGTGGTCTTCCTCTATACTAGAGTCGACCACTGTGGTCTTCCTCTATACTAGAGTCGACCACTGTGGTCTTCCTCTATACTAGAGTCGACCACTGTGGTCTACCTCTATACTAGAGTCGACCACTGTGGTCTACCTCTATACTAGAGTCGACCACTGTGGTCTACCTCTATACTAGAGTCGACCACTGTGGTCTACCTCTATACTAGAGTCGACCACTGTGGTCTTCCTCTATACTAGAGTCGACCACTGTGGTCTTCCTCTATACTAGAGTCGACCACTGTGGTCTACCTCTATACTAGAGTCGACCACTGTGGTCTTCCTCTATACTAGAGTCGACCACTGTGGTCTTCCTCTATACTAGAGTCGACCACTGTGGTCTACCTCTATACTAGAGTCGACCACTGTGGTCTACCTCTATACTAGAGTCGACCACTGTGGTCTACCTCTATACTAGAGTCGACCACTGTGGTCTACCTCTATACTAGAGTCGACCACTGTGGTCTTCCTCTATACTAGAGTCGACCACTGTGGTCTTCCTCTATACTAGAGTCGACCACTGTGGTCTTCCTCTATACTAGAGTCGACCACTGTGGTCTTCCTCTACACTATTGTCGACCACTCCCTTGTACTGGAGTCGACCACTGTGGTCTTCCTCTACACTAGAGTCGACCTCTGTGGTCTTTCTCTATACTGGAGTCGACCTCTGTGGTCTTTCTCTATACTGGAGTCGACCTCTGTGCTCTTCCTCTTTACTAATGCGAACCCCTGTGGTCTTCCTCTATACTAGAGTCGACCCCTATGGTCTTCCTCTCATTGAATCCATATGTATTTAAATTGTCCTTAAACTTTAAACTAATACGATATCGATATCCATTCTATCCTTTTCAATAGCTTCACACTATGACGAAGACTACCAGAATCACCAACAGATGTATGACAACGATGGTAATTCGGGCGAATGCAATGAATCATGTACTAGTGAACATCACTGGGATATGAACCAACAATCAAGTTCCCATCAAAGTCTCCAGTGCGACAGCGTCGAACAACAACAGCTTAATTTACAGCAACAACAACAGTATTATCAACAGCAGTTGGAGCGCTCGCTGACACCGGAAATAATCAGTAATAAATCGTCGAAGGAAATCTACAAGGATCTGGCCAAACAATGTGGCATAACGTGCAAAATGTCGGACGGTTGCCGGTGTATGGAATGTCAAAGTCATTACTTTGATTGTGAATACGATGATGTAAGTGGAGGTTGAGGTGGGGTACATTAAGAGGACGATGACGAGATAGATTTAAATTGCCGAGCATGTTCTTATGACACAGTTGTGGTGTAAAATAGGCTGACAAGGGACAAGGAAAGTGGGTCTATTACATCACAAGATTAATTAATAAAAATACTCCTCCCATAGTCGGAATATGTGAAATATTGTTTCACACACAAGTTTTCTCTGATGTATAATTCCTAGGAAAAGTAGTGGGTCATTTTAAAATGGTGTGTGGGATTTTCGGAAATCGAATATGTTGTGGTTAAAAAGAGGACAAGTTACAGAACTTCTTCATAAATATAAAATAGTAAGATGTCTTTGTTATTCGAAACAAGTGAACAAATCATGACATGGAATTTTTAAAATATTGAAATTATATTCTCTTTATAATAAAAAATATATTTAGAGTACATCATGTTTATGTTAAAATATAACATAAAAGGAGAATAACGGTACCATTCAGAGTTCAATAAGGTTTAACCAAAATGTTTATGTTTTTTCTCTTTTCAGAATGAACATCAGAAGACAGATGGCGGTTTGGGGGCTGGTACACCCATGTTCATTACCGAAGTTATGCATGGTTCGGCCTGTAACATTTTGTAAAGCGACCCTTAAGTGGCGATCGATCGATCGACTGATCTTGTTCTTTTTATTAGCTGAGAATTATTTATCAAATTTACAAACAGAAGCGGTTTCTGATAGAATCACGACAACGCTTCTTTATAGTTAAACAAACAAAGTAAAAAATACATTGATACAACATTCAGACATACACCAGAACTACACAAAACAGATGTAGACATGCACCAAACCGGCATAGATGTATTTTGATTGTAATTTTTAAATCTATCAAACAAACTGTCAATCAATCAACCAACCGATCAATTGTCACCAGAAAAACTAGCATTAGAAGACATCAGCAACATTAAGAAGCATATTGCGTAACAGCTTTTTTCTTTTTATTCATTTTTACTTTGAAATTCCATATTTTTTCCTTTAGTGCCAAAACAAAACACAAAAACAGTTTTAAAATTTTCGCCAAGTATCTAAGAAAAAAGAAAGACAAATTTTATGGACTTAAATATTCATAAATAGATATTATATATAATTTTGTGTTGGTATATTATTTATCGTTTATTAGCGTCTTAGAATTAGTTTCGAATGCATTCGCATTGCAATGAATGTGGGATTTTGGGAGTATTCTGACCACTTCTCATTCGCTATCGAATGCAAATTCGAATGAAAGCCAGCCTTAACAAACGAATGTCTATATGTTTCTCACGATCTCATAAATGCCTCGAAGCATACATACATACATACACACCCGAGTACATACGTACGTACACCCAAACATACATATGTATTTGAATTATGTTTTACCATTTTAGTACATACTTATATGTATTGTGTATATATATATTTTTCTACTTTATAATCATATATGCATTAAAAATCGAAATCAAAACAAAAAACCCAAAATATTAGAATTTACAAAAAAATAAAGTGGTATCATTAACAAAAATTATAATCAATTAAATGTTGTTTGTCTTTTTTTTTCGTAAAGATATCAGACTTAAATAGTGAACGTATTTAAATGTGGAATAATTAAGGAAATCATTAATGGTAGAAGACTGAATGGTTTGTATATAAATAGAGTCTATATAAAAAGCAGTAAGGAAAGGCAGAAAGTCGGGCGGGGCCGACTATATAATACCCTACACCTCCCTAACAATGCGATAAGGGTCATTGCCATAATAATTTGGAATAATTGGTAAATGGGTAGAAACATATTATCTAATTCTGAAACGATAATCGCTAAATTAAGCAATATTCGTTCCTAAATTGAGAAACATCTTTCTGGTCTTTCTTACAGGTCAAATCGGGGGTAACCTATATATGGGTGTTATATCTAGATGTAAACCGAGTTTCTCCGAATTTGGCAGTATTCCTTCATGTAGAAAGAAACCTCTTTTTGCCGACTTTCGCACTGATCGGATATAAAATAACATTTTTACAGCGATCACATGTCAAATCGGGGGTAACGTATATATGGGGGCTATATCTTGATCTGAACCGATTTCTTCCAAATTTAAAAGTGTTCATTCATATAATAGGAAACCTCTTTCTGACGAATTTCATACTGATCGGATATAAAATACAGTGTTTTACAGCACTTACATGTGAAATCGGGGGTAACATATATATGGGGGCTATATCTAAATCCGAACCGATTTTCTCCGAATTTGGCAGTATTCCTTCATGTAATAAGAAACCTCTCTTTGCCGAATTTCTCACTGATCGGATATAAAATAACATTTTTACAGCGCTTACATGTCAAATCGGGGGTAACGTATATATGGGGACTATATCTAAATCTGAACCGATTTTTTCCAAATTTAACAGTGATCATTCATATAATAAGAAACCTCTTTCTGCCGAATTTCATACTGATCGGATATAAAATAAAGTTTTTACAGCGCTTACATATCAAATCGGGGCTAACATATATATGGGGCCTATATCTAAATCTGAACCGATTTTAACCAAATTCAATAGGGATCGTCCTTGGGCCAAACAAAAAATATGTGTAAAGTTTCGTCGAGATCGGACTATAATTGCGACCTGTACTTTGATTACAAGAATACATGCATAGACGGACAGACAGACAGACAGACGGACATGTCTAAATCAACTCAGAAAGTGATTCTAAGTCGATCGGTATAATAAACGATGGGTCTATTTCTTCTCCTTTTGGGTGTTACAAACAAATGCACAAAGTTATAATACCCTGTACCACAGTGTGGTGTAGGGTATAAATATCTATGTATCATCATCAGAAATGCAAAAGGACAAATAAACCTTAAGATCCCAAATTGAGTTATTAATAGATAATGGTTCACTGCGGCATTCAAAAGTGCCTTACAAGAGTTTATTTTCTTTTCGTAATTAAAAGGGCGAATTTCAAACAACTTACAAAAGCAAGTTATAAGTCATGTTTTTGTTACATATGCTGTACACATTTTTTCTATCAAACTTCTAAGCATTTAATTGAAAGAGAGATTCATTAATTTGTTGGGTGAATGCTACTAAATTATCTGTGACAGAAATGGACGAGCTACACGCAAAGAAACAATTCGTTACTCACAAACGAAAAATGAGGTAAGCGAAATTCTTTTCTTTTATTATAGTGTACTTATCATAAATGGTTTATATTTATTACAAACCCTGTGTAACGTTTGCTGCAGACGATTATTGCGTTTGTAACAAGCGGTTATTGCGTTTGTCACAAGCAATACCCGTTTATCAATAATTGAGAAAACGTTTGTCGCAAAACAATAACTCGTTTGTATTATGAAATTTTGTAAATGTTTTGTAAAAAATGTCACAATTTTTGGTAAAATATACCCGGGTAAAATGGTAAAATATATTTCGTCATTTTTGATATGTCTGAATTGAATGAAAATATATTTGCAACCAACATTTTTAAATATTATGTATTTGTGAACAAATAAATTTTATTTGAAGGTCAAGAAATTTTGTAACGCATATATTAACATTAGATTGGATCAAAATATATTTGCGAAGTAACTTTCACAAATAAAATATGAATTTACACTTGAGAGGTTTTCCAAATATCATTATTTAAAAAATAATTTTAAAACTTTTCTGACTTTTTCGAATTTTATTTAGTTTTTACTAGATTTTGTGTTATACTTTATAGTTAAAAATCCTCCTCTCTAAGGCGAGGGGATAAAAATAGCGTATATTCCGGATTAATGAGTCCACTCAAAAAAATTGTCCTTAAATAAATTTCCTCAATGTTTGTAACGCCCCAAAATATTAAAGCTAGACCCACCTTCAAGTATAACGATCGACTCAAAATCACTAGCAGATTCGATTTAGACATGTCTGTAAGCTTGTACGCAAAGTACAGATCGCAATTTAACTCCGATCTTGACGAAATTTGGTACAGAGTACTTTCTTGCATCAAAATCGGTTCAGATTTGTATATAGCTCCCATATATATGTACAACCCGAAATTTAGAATTTAAGCGGTATAAAAGCAGATAAGTTCTATGAGACAGTAAATGCGCCTGCCAAATTTCATAAAAATCGGTTCAGATTTTTAAATATTTCCCATATATATATAGGGGTTTCCATTAAGGACATAACATTAACTTTGCCAGAGCCCAATCGGAGAAGTTTCGGCGTTTCAAATGATCAAGTGGCTTTAGTTCTTGAGTCAGTTTGATCTTATAAGGATGAAGGCCAATATCTTTTCGCAGAATACGCCACAGTGTGGTTTGAGAGATGCCCAATTCCTTTGATTCCATGTGTTTGTAGACGAGCCGAAAGAAATAAAAATGATGTGAGCCGCTTGAGTTCTAGATAGGAACTAATTTTATTTACAATATTTTTTAACTTAACTTAAGACTAAGCAAATAATTCTTAATCTATCTTATAAGTAAGACGAAAAGAGAGAAGACATTTTTATACCCTCACTTTAGTGTGACGAGGGTATATATCATTTGCTACGGAAAAACGTGTAACACGTCGAAGGAGTGACCTAAGACTCCTAGTATGTTCGGAGGAAATCCGTTTTGGGTCATTTTAAGTCGAATGAGCAATGTCCGTCCGTCTGTCTGTCTGTCTGTCTGTCTGTCTGTCTGTCTGTCTGTCTGTCTGTGTGTCTGCTGGCTGGTGCGCACGATAACTCTCGAAAGGAGTAACCGATTGACCTCAAATTTGGTATGCGGTAATATTTTTTTCTATCTCCGGCTAAGTTCGAAGATGGGCCATATTGGTCCACTCCTTCTAGTACCTCCCCCACAAAGGGTTAAAATGTTGTGAAATATTGATTCTTTAATAACTGCTATACTACTTATTCGAATCTTTTGAAATTCCACACAGAGTATTAGCATATAAGTCGCTATCAACTCGAGAAAAATGGGCGAAGTCGCCACGTCCCTTTTGGTACCTCCCACACAAATGCACCATTTTGCACCAAAAGTTAACAGCTTATAACATTAATAACAGTGTATAAAAATACTTGAAATTTTGTACAGTATTATGCTTTTATATTGTCTACAGTCCAGGGAAAAATGGGTGTTGTTGCCACGCCCCTTTTGGTACCTCCCACACAAAGGTACCTTTTTGCACCAAAAGTTAACAGCTTATAACATTAAAACCAGTGTATAAAAATACTTGAAATTTTGTACAGTGTAATGTTTTTATAGTGTCTATAGCCCTGTGAAAAATGGGCGTTATTGCCACGCCCCTTTTTGTACCTCCCACACAAAATGCCCAAATCATACCACAATTTAATGTCTCATAACGTTTATACTAGTGCACATAAATGCTTATAAGTCGGCACAGTGCAATGAATTTAAAGTATCTAATGTTCAGCGAAAAAAAGGTGTATTTGATAAACCCCTTCTGGTACCTCCCACACAAATTGACAGATAAATTCGAGTAATATTCAATATTACATTACTCACAAAGTGAGGGTATACCTTAGTCGGTTTACCCGACTGAAACTTTCTTACTTGTTATAGTACAACGACCTACGCAGTGCACATCTATGTGCACCGCTGGTCGCCAAAGATAACAATCAACATATAGACATTGTTGTTGTTACAAATAAAACTATACAATACGACAATTTATGACTTGTCCCTTTTCTTCACTACAGAGTGTGTGCTGCCTATTTCAGCCATATGTCTGGCATAAGTTTCACCCATATATTTGTATTTCTTATTATCAAAACACATAAGACAAAATATCATCACAACTCTATAGCTACCTGCTCGCGTTTTGTGAAACGCATAATAACATATAGACGACTTAATACAATTCAGTTCAGAGAACTGAACACCTTGATTTGGATCATTTTGAACGGATACACTTACTGCGATACACTTAAGCGATTTATATCGCTTCGAGCGGTACGGCGTCTCTTTGGCGCCAGAACAACCAATAGTGAAAATTTGGATTCAAATTTATCCACTATAGCACGCAAGTGAACTTTATGTGCCCCCAATTTGGCATCTACGCGAAGTAGTAGCCATATTTGGCCTCAAATCTTTACGAAATCTCACACAGAGAAGTTGTTTGCACCGACAATAAACTCTGCTAAATTTGAAGAAAATCGGTTCAGTTTTTGATATGGTCCCAATATATACCAATATTCGGATTTTACATATAAGGGTTAGAGAATCCGCATTTGTGAACAGAACTTTATAAAATTTAGCAGATAAGAGTTTCTTGAACCAAGAACGTTACTTGGAAAATATTAATAATATCGGTCTGATTTATATATAAAAAAATTTAAGAAAATCACTTCAGATTTAGATACAGCCCCGGTATGTACCTATATCATGATTTTGAATTTAAGCGCTATAAAATGTTTTATTTATTTATAATATTTCTAGTTATTCTGCTAGGGTGGTGTAGGGTATCATGCAGTCGGCTCCGCCCGACTTTGGCCCTTCCTTACTGGTTTAGGGTTTGGAAAAAAAATTTAAATTAAATTTTCAAATGCAGATCTCTCGTGAACTGCAGGAAGTAATATCATTTCTCTAATACCTCTTCTACAAACATGTCATGGTACGCCGCAATCGGTTGTCTTTAATCATAAATAAATCATATATACATAAAGTGGGGCGAGTTACATCGATCACATTTAGAAAATGTTTTTCCACTTTATTTATCTAGAATCATTGCTGGAAAATGCTGAGTTGTGCTATGAGTAAACCATATACACGCTTTTGGGTATACGAGTATATTATTATCGCAGACCACACATTGTCTGATAAAGTACTCGTAATGGCATGTCAAAAACATGCGTTCTGAATGATTGTTCCCAACACTACTGCCAATAAAAGTTGTTGTCATCCACATCCACATGAGGCATATCCTCGTCAATGGGCAGGTGCTGCCAACAATGGAAGTAAAATACTCCGAAATGGCGACCCAAATATTGAAAATCTGTCTACGTCATGTCCCCACCCGTCATTGGATAATTAAATGAATTCATTTTGTGTAACCATGACCCTTTTCCGTCAGCTTTTCAGTGGAATCTGCTTATTCCCTCACGAACACCGAAAAATGATTTGGGGCAATGGTGTGGAGTGAACATATTTACAATATTTTAAATCAACACACCCAATGGTCAGTCGTCGCCTGCTTCCTTTGCGTGCTATGCTAATAACGTTACTAAATATAACTGTCAAAAAATTGTAAAATAAGTAGTACAAATTGAAATTTATTTTCCTAAAACAAAGAGTAGTTCATGTTGAAACAAATGAATTCAATCGCATGTTTCGATAAAGTGTAAATTAATCTAAAACCGGTAAGAAAATTGTAGTCGAACAATCCGACTTAGATACACACTCAGTTTGTGAAAATTTAATGGAAATTTGATACGTTGCCAGAGAATGAAGCCGAGGAAAAATTGGCGGCGGCGGCTGTCATTGAAAATTATACATCGGCGGCGGCGGCTTGATGGCTTAGCCGACATAAAATTCACATACGGCGGCTCTGTGATAATCATTTTTACATTTAAAGTAATAGTTGAAAAGTTAAGCTCTGGCATATATTCATAAATAATTGATGTTTTTAAGTTAATTGTAAGATATTGTGAAATGAAACAAGTAACAGCGTTAAGTTCGGCCATGTGGAATCTTATATACCCTCCAGCATGAATTGCATTCAATTCTATTACTGAAAGATTTTTGGATATGGAGCAAGTCATTGAACGATCTTTTTGTTTAAGCAATTTATTGAAAAAACGAACGCTACAGTTTTTAGCCAAATTGTAGGCCTCTTTTGCCAAACTCTTAATCTAAAAAATGTTATTTATGGCTTAAATTAGCATATTTGTGGGCTACCTCTACACGGGGACTACAAAAAAGTATAATCTGATTTGTATAAATTTCATTGACATGAATTCTTGTTAAAATGTTAAATTCAGGTCAAATGCTTACAAAATGTGGTATTTATGGCATAAATACGTTTATTTTGGAGCGGCCTCTATAGGGTGACTATAACAAAATATAAAATATGAAGTTACATTTTTGTCAAAATACAACACAAAGTGAAAAGTTTCATCTAAATTGCCTTAGAAATGTGGTATCTATGGCATAAAACCCATAATTTGGAGCGACATCTATAGGGGGCTATATCAAAACATTGACCATTTGCAATACCAAACGACCTGCAGCTATAAGAAGAATTTATACCAAATTTGATTAACCTAGGTCTATTATTACTTACGGACTGTAGCGTAATTTCAACAGATATACAGACACACGGACATGGCTAAATCGTCTTAGAATTTCACGACGATTATAGGGTCGCAGATCATATTTCAAGGTGCTGCAAACAGAATGACAAAGTTAGTATACCCCCTCCTATGGTGGCTGGTATAAAAATCATCGATTTCCATACAATGATAAGTCATAAAATTGACGCTAGGCGGCTCTATGATATACTCGATTTTCAAAGTATGCTAAGTCGAAACTGGTTGTTTTCAGGAGAGGCGAATCGTCGTTTTAGTGAAATTTTAAATTTGTGTATAATTACCTTGTAATTTGTTTTGAGCTTAACTTCATTGAATTGATGGATTTGACTGAAGACAATTTAGAATATTTAGGAATGCAATCTCCAGTATAACGTACCAAGTCGACTTAGCATTCTTTACAATGGAGGTATTAATTTATATGCAGTATTACAATTCTGTAATACTCCATTGTTTTTTCGAAAATATTTGTTTCTCTATGTGTACGTAATCTAATAATAAATAAAAAATCCTATTATTTCCTCTAAAAAATATTTTTTATAATTATTTTTCTATTACTATCAATATTATCATTATCCCCTCACCTTAGAGAGGAGGGTATATATCATCAAAAGTCTAACACATCGAAGAAGTGACCTAAGACCCTAAGTATGTTCGGCGGATATTCGTTTTGGGTCATTTTAAGTCGATTGAGCAATGTCCGTCCGTCCGTCTGTCTGTTGGCTGGTGCACACGATAACTCTCGAAAGGAGTAACCGATTGACTTCAAATTTGGTATGTGGTAATATTTTCTTCTATCTCCGGCTAAGTTCGAATTATTACCTCGAGAAAAATGGGCGAAGTTGCCAGGCCCCTTTTGGTACCTCCACACAAATGGACAATTTTGAACCAACAGTTAAAAGCTTATAACTTTATTACCAGTGCATACAAGGACTTGAAATTGTGTACAATGTAATGGTTTAATAGTACCTAAAATACAGTGAAAAATGGGCATTATTGCCACGCTCCTTTTAGTACCTCCCACACAAATGGACCATTTTATACCAAAAGTTACCAGCTTATATCTTTAATACCAGTGCATACAAATACTTGAAATTTTGTACAGTGTAATGCTTTTGTAGTACCTAGAGTACAGATAAAAATGAGCGTTATTGGCACGCCCCTTTTGGTACCTACCACACAAATGGACCTTTTTGTACCAAAAGTAAACAGCTTTTAACTTTTATACCAGTGCATACAAATACTTGAAATTTCGAACAGTGCAATGCTTTTATAGTACCTAGAGTCTGGAGAAAAGTGCCGAAATTGGGCACGCCCCTTTTGGTACCTCCCACACAAATGGACCATTTTACACCAAAAGTTAACTCTAATATTAGTGCATATAAATTCTTAAAATTTTGTACAGTGTAATGGTTTTATAGTACTTAGAGTCCAGAGAAATGTGACCGTTATTTGGAAGCCCCTTTTGGCACCTTCCACACAAATGGACCATTTTGTACCAAAAGTAAGCAGCTTTTAACTTTAATACCAGTACATAATTTAAAGATATTAAAGGCAATTTAAATTGATAATAATTTAATTAAAACAAAAAATTAATAAATTTACTAATATTTGTTTGGGACTCAAGGTGAGGGGATTCATAAGTCGGTTTTCCCGACTGAAGTTTCTT
>CAWVNW010000043.1:0-52802 GCA_963930755.1 Eudasyphora cyanicolor
CTGTAGAATTGGCTGCCAATTATTCAGTCTGTTTTACCAAATCACCGTGAACGGATATTTTTTTTTGCTGCGCTGGAAGTGTGGTATATTCTGATATAGGTATGATTCAGTCCGTAGGGAAAAACATGCACGATTCCTACGTACTAAACCACACCCCCTCCTCTGACCATCTGACCTACACGGAACTGCTGTGAAGTATTACATCGTGAAGGATGGTTAGCCATTAGGCTATCTGCTGCTGTTGATTTCCGTGTTCCTCCGGATATTTTCTACTCTGTGTAGCACAAGGATTGTATTTGTCACGAATTGAGATATCTTTTGCCAAGAATCTTCGCAATGATACATGCGACTTTCTTGCTTTTGCGCACTTAAACGCCTATAACTTTGTTAATTATTAACCGATTTATATCAAACATATATTTAAATAAAAAATATATGTATTCCTAAATTTTTAAATAAACAACATACTCGTTTAAAAAGACTAGAAAATTTTGTTTTTGCACGTAAATGCGGATTTTGGGGGTATCCGGGCAATTTGAAAAAAAAAAAGATTCTTGTTTTACTCGACAAGACTTACAGAACGTTGAACGTTAACATTCGCACTACTTCTATGCGGAGAACAGCTGATTTGCGACCTACAAAAAATCATCAGAACGACATAGCGAATAAAAAAAATGCTGTCTGATGCCTGTTAGTTTGTCGTAAATCGGCTGTTTTTCGCATAGAAGTCCTGCGAACGTTAACGTTCGACATCGTAGGTCAGGCGGTAAATTTCAGCACCCTCTCTACATATTTACTACATATATTTCGTTTTCAAAAATTAAGACATAGTTTTGGCGATAACATTTCATAAATAATAAATAATACATACTCGTAAAATCTCGGATTTAGCAATATCATTTTGCCAGTGTACGTAATTGGTATGTGGGCTCAAATTGTTACATCAATTATGCACTTTCTTTGTGCAACGTAGTGGGTTTTATCATCGGGCAGTCTTCACCATGACGACAGTAAATTGCTGCTGAAACGTAGCCGTTAACCAGAGCTGACGTGTGGAGAGTAATTACAAACAATATAATGAAATGTTTACATTTACTGTTATGATTTCCATGTGGGCGAATGCATTTTATGATTACAAGCATCCTGTATACTTCCATGACGTCAACATTTCTGCAGATGTCTGGACATTTGGACTCAAAGAGCACATTTTAGCAAAAAAAAAAGTCAAAGAATGTCATTATAAATAACTTCACATATATACCTGCTCCTCTGCTACGGAAATTCGCCAAGAACAGTACTCTGCCATCTCTGGAGAAGATGGGTGTAAAGGTTATAGTAATATTCATATGACATTTTGGATATTTCTCAGTACTCTTAGATATATCGTACAACAGGACAATTATAGCATTGCAAGATGGGATCCTGATAATGGTCTTGGTGAGAACCTGACCAAGATAGAACTAGTTATTTTCAGAAGCAGGTATAAGTTACCAACTAATGTACCTGTCTTCAACGGTGTATTGAACTCCCCTTCTCCAATAGTTATGTACACCTTTTCCTCGATTTACACGCTACTATTTTTTAAATTATATTTTTGCACGGATAACCATTATTACTATTAATAGTTGCAGGTTAAATAGAGTACATTTCAAAATTCCAGACACACAAGCTAAAAAACTTTAACTTCATGAGGGGCTTTTACTTATCAAAACAAAATACTCCATTTTCACTAGAGACGATTTAACTCAATTTGAAGTACAAAAACTTAAATTTCAGCAAAATCAAAATATGGACCGTTGTTTCCCATTTCCTCTTGGATCGATTAGGTCAATTGAAGAATCCGCCCTCTAGGGCGTCAAGAAATTGCATCGGTGGGAACCTTTATATGGGGCTATATAAAAACATGGACCGATGTTCCCCATTTTTACTAGGGACTATTAGGTATAATATTTGGTATGAATTCTTAAATTTCAGCCATTGACAAAATCTATACATTTTTTGAAAATCCTCTTAAGAGATCCACCGGTCGGCACGATTTTTGGGTCTGAGCTTTAAGTGAGGTTGAACCACATATTTTAGCAGAACTCAAGAATCTTTTATTCAAATTGGTTCGGGAGAATTTTAAAGAATCGACAATAGCCTTCAACTTCTTCTTGTATCATTTTTTCATCCGTTCGGCGGTATCGAAGATATCTTACAATAATTTAATAATAATCCTATTTTTGAGGAAAATTTAATAATTTTTAAATAAAAAGCCAAATAAAAATATCAAAAAAGTCGCAATTAAATTATTTTTACAATTTTATAGTAAAGTCTGATCGATAATGGATAATATGAGCCAATTCCTACGAAAATCTAGGCACAATTTATAAAGTTGTAGCTAATTCCGCAAGGTTTCAATTTAAAATCTTTTTTATCGATGTAAAACAGCAAGCTTTAAATGTTAAGAATAAATATTTTAGCGTTGCTTTGTTAAGAAAAATTTTGCTTTTGTCGCCCGGTGTTATAAATGTAATTATTACGTTTTGTATATTAAGGATATTATATAGACAAAAATTGCTTTCGCTTCATTTTTAAAAAAATTGCCCACATTTTTTTACATAAAATGTAAAATTTTTTACTGTAGGTTCTCCATGGATTAACAAAATTTGAAATACTCGTTATATTTCTCAGTCTGTCTGTTTGAAGGCTGTTACGAACGCTAACTCTGAAACGGAGTGACCGAGCGACTTAAACTTTCGGACGTGCTAGAATTGCCTGCTAACTTAGTTTATGTTTGCAGAGTGAACATATCGTTTTTTAACCAACATATGTACGAGTATATAAAATTTTGTTAATTTAATCCATTATTGATTCTATTCTGCCTTTATTTTCGATTTAAACGATTTTTCTTTGTAATGCAGCATTCCTGCAGCCTTCTTTGGTCTTTCCAGAATATTGGTTTTGAAGTTCAACTTATAGTCGAGTAAAACACCTAGTCGAGTAAAACACCTATCCCTCGATTTACACGATAGGCACGTTCCTGAGAAATTCGGGTAAATCGCATACCTGTAATAGGACAATAGGAAAACGTTGGGGTATGAAATAGTTTATTGGTTTTATGCGGTAGGAGTCAGACCGATAATGTTGTACGCCATTGCCGTCTGGTGGACAGCTTAGCAGATATCCACTTCCTGCGTGATACAAAACAAAGTTCAGCGAATGGCTGGTATACGCATCACCGGTGCGTTTGGAACGACACCATCTGAGACCCCAAATGTTATACAACATTTAACGTCGCTAGACATTATAGCAACTGTTATTATAATAGGGAATTGTCACTATGGATATAAAATGGATAACGACATAGTGTCATTCCCATTCCGGCCTCCCAGACATTGTTGATTATTTATATCTGAACCACTTTTTGCAAAAAGTATCTAACTCTTATACCTGTTATATCACAATGGTCGTATTACAGGACAAAGGAGATTCGTGGACTTATATACGGTCTGTTTTAAACTTAACCACCAAGTGGGATCTGTTGTCTTTTCTGAGGAACTTGTGCTATCCATTGCAAAAAGACTACCTGATCACTACAGCGTTTAACAGATATTTCACTTATCGTGACGGATCACTAATTTATTGGACGGCACGCTGAGAGATCGAAGACATTGCGAAATAACTGTTGCAGGAGCTGCACACAGAAAGAAAAATGCCTTACTAAGTTCAAGTAACAATTCTTATTTTTAGAAGAATTCGTAATTAAAAATTTAAGTACGTTCATACTATGTTTTCCTTAAACCAAGTAGAACACGGATTACATCGTAAAAATCAAGCGCAGAAAGGCTAACAATAAGTATATTATTCTTGAAATCAAGTAAATTTTTCTTAAAAAGGAATATGTATATAAAGCTTAATATGTTTTAATGTAAAAAGAAAAGACTTACTTTAATCTCTGAGAGTGAGAACAATTATAGAGCGCAATAAAATAACTCCCTCTACCACTTTCTAACCACTAAAAGTACTCTCTCAATACGAGTAAATGTGTAAACATTTGTATGCAACGAGATCCAATACGTTACTTGGCTTGACATTTTTTTAGTTTAGATGACAGACGTAATTAATAATTCTTGTTCGTTCCGTTGAAGCTATTGCTTAAACGTTTCAGTTTTAAAATGAATAATTACTTTATACCGTCGGCTTAAAGCTATTTTGGTACACGCCATTTTTGTGTTTTTTGAGTTAGGGGTTGGTAGTATGGGTTTAAAACATGCTCTTTCAGAATCTGCAATTTTTTTTCTAACTTGTCTAGTTTTCGAGATATTGGTAGGTAAATCGATTTAACTCTGATTTACGGGAAATAATTTTGATATTTTTGTTCTATGTCTCCGTTTTTCTATCGCCCTATATTTCTTACTCACTAAAGGGTTTTCCAATAAGAGTGATACGATTTCTTTGAAAAAAAAAACACACACTTATTGTTAAGGAAATTCAAAAGTTTTTTATAACGATAACTCTCGAAAGGAGTAACCGATTGACTTCAAATTTGGTGTGCGGTAATATTTTTCTCTATCTCCGGCTATGTTCTAAGATGGACCATATTGGTACACGCCTTGTAGTACCTCCCCCACAAAGGATTAACTTTTAGTGAAATGTTGATTCTTTAATACCTTCTATACTACTTACTCGAATCTTCTCAAATTTCACACATAGTATTAGTTTGCTAGACGCTAAGACGACAAGGAAAAAGGGCGAAATGGCCATTCTCGTTTTGGTACCTCCCACACGAATGAACCATTTTGCACCAAAAGTTAACTGCTTATGGCTTCAATATCAGTTCATACAAATACATGAAATTTTGCACAGTGTAATGCTTTTATAGTACCTAGTGTCCAGAGAAAAGTGGGCGTTATTAGCACGCCCATTTTGGTACCTCCCACACAAATTGAAATTGATAATTTAATTAAAACAAAAATATAAATAAATGTACAAATATTTTTTTGGGACCCAAGGTGAGAGTATTCATAAGTCGGTTTACCCGACTGAACTTTCTTACTTGTTTTTTAAATCTATTGCAGCAAAATCGGACTAGTCGGTCTCGAGTTATGTCAAACAAAAAACCCCCAAACGTGACAAATTACTCTGTATGATACTTACATCTACTCTATAGTAGATGATCATTTGGGTCATCTACTCTATAGTATAAGATCATATGAGTCATCTACTCTATAGTAGATGATCATTTGGGTCATCTACTTCGTAGCAGCTAACCATTTGGGTCATCTGCTCTATAATAACTGACCATTTGAGTCATCTACTCTACAGTAGCTTACCATTTGGGTCATCTACTCTATAGTAGATGACCATTTGGGTCTTCATTACTATAGTATATGACCATTTGGGTCATCTACTCTATAGTAGCTGACCATTTGGGTCATCTACATTATAATAGATGACTCTTTGGGTCATCTACCCTATAGTAGCTGATCATTTGGGTCATCTACTTTATAATAGATGACCATTGAGGTCATCTACTCTATAGTAGCTGACCATTTTGGTGATCTACTCTATAGTAGCTGACCATTTTGGTCATCTACTCTATAGTAGCTGACCATTTTGGTCATCTACTCTATAGTAGCTGACCATTTGGGTCATCTACTCTATATTAGATGATCATTTGGGTCATCTACTCTATAGTAGCTGACCATTTGGGTCATCTACATTATAATAATTGACCATTGGGGTCATCTACTCTATAGTAAATTACCATTTGGGTCATCTACATTATAATAATTGACCATTGGGGTCATCTACTCTATAGTAAATTACCATTTGGGTCATCTATTCTATAGGAGATGACAATTTGGTCTATAATAGATGATCATCTGGGTCATCTAATCTCTCTATCAAGAGGACGCCAGGCTCATAATCCTTAAATATCCTGACTCAAGCTCAAAATAAGACCCGGAATTTTGAAAATCCCAAAGAAATTGGGTTTCCCGATTTGGTTCGATTACTTTCGAATGTAAAGAAACATGTCTGTATATTTACTCATAAAAATAAAAATTCCAATTTAAACACTGATAAAGTATAATTATACTCACCTCAAGTTGTTTATCTGTTTTTTTTCGTAGAAGTCGGCATTTCTGGAAGATAGGTTTGAGTGTCTCGCTGGCGGCAAAAGTCTTTTCATACTAAATAAAATTCTTATTGTACACATTTTCCAGAGAAAATCTGAGCACAATGAACAGCTGATTTTCCCTGTAAGACAAACAATGGCTCGTGTACAAAATGATAACCTACAAGTAAAAAAAAACAAACAAACATCTACTATAGAGTACAAATAATGATATATTTCAAAATAAATAAAGAAGTTTATGTTAGATTTGAAAATTATCAATTCTATGAATTTCTCTAGCTACTACTTAATTTGAGCTGGCTTTTGGTACAAACTTTTTATGGAAGGAACAAATCAAAGTAAATAAATATTAAACAATTTATTCTCCTTTGTTGTCTGAAATGTAGAAAATTGTTAGTTTGGAAATTTAAATTCTAGAAAATGTTTTCATTGTAAATTTGCCAATTTCTACGTGCTTCAGGACAATCAGTCTTAATACTCTATAAATTAGCAAAATAAATAACATTTACAAATTGCCTTTGATTTGTAAACAAAACGCAGAAATTAATCAGAAGGTTATATTATATGTAAAATATAAATAAAATGGGATTTGCGATCGACATGCATTTGGGTATTTAGTTATAAAAACACAATAAATTGACATATTGCCATTGAATTTAATCGAAACAAAATCTAAAAACCAATAACCAACATGTTAAGACGGATTATGTTCGGTCATACCGAATCATATATACCCTCCACGATGGATCGCATGTGAAAGGTTTTGGTTACGAATAAACTCACTGTATCAAATTTCAACCCAATTCGTTGAAATTTGAGGTTTTTGTGGCGTTACGAAGTCAAACTAGAGGGACCTTTTTATGGGGGCGATATCAAAACATGGACATGTGTCTACTGTTGTTCGTGTGAACGATTCCGGGTATTAATAAACCCCAGTTACCAATTTTCATCCGGATCAGTTGACATTTGTGGTAGGTGAAAAAGCCAAATCAGGGAGATGCTATATGGGGGCTATATCAAAAAATGGACCGATATTGCCCATTTTCAATTCCAAGCTACCTGCATCTATAAGAAGTATATATAACAAATTTCAGTCATATAACTTAATTATTGTAGACTGTAGCGTGATTACGACTGATGGGCGGATGGAGACGGACATGGTTAAATCGTCGTCAAATTTTAGGACGATTAAGAATATATATACTTTATGGGATCTCAGATCAATACTAAGAGGTGTTACAAACGGATTGACAATATGAATATACCCCCTATACTATGGTGGAGGGTATAAAAATGGGCTTTATTGTTTTGGAACTTCCCAAACAAATTTGCCAAAATAAAAATAGTAATATAATTATTTTGAATTTCCCTATTTTTACAATATGACTCATCAAATATATACATATATATTTATCCATAGACTTTTTGCAAGTATACATTGTCTTCTTCCTTAGGATGCTAGCTTTTAAAAAATGGAACAACATTTTTTTTGGCGAATTTTTTATGGCCAGTAAATATTGAAAGTTAGTTACTCACTCCCACTGTACCCCTAATTACTGATAATACTTATTGAGTTACCTTGTACATCCACCCACTCGGATATTTTAATGACTTGCAACATAAATATATATATATTAAATAAACTTAATAGTTAAACATTAATTACAACTCATGAACGGTTTACGATGGCAATGACGATGATGATGGTAATAAATTGAAATTATCTCTAGACTAGACACTACACAATTAAACCATCCATATTGTTATATGCTCGCATTTCCAGTTATGTTCATATGCATTATATTTTAATTAATTGCAGTAGATAAAATATGCACTATTGAGTAAGAGTGGGGTGTAACGTTTCATGTAATTTTCTTAATTAAGTTTCATTTGTGTGTAAATTGCGTAAAATCATGCTTACGGTATAATCACGTCTATCGTTCATGTAATTCAATTCAAATTGAAATTGATTATATCCGATTGGATTTTTGATAAACAGAATGTTAATAAATGGCTATCGAACTTATATGGTTGGGTTACAACAATAACAACGAATACAAAATTTCCATAGAATAATAAAATATTAGTGTAATTAAAACAAGTATGAAAATCTCCAACGAAGTATACACTCATTTGTAGAGAAATATAAATTGGAAAGTGGTATTCTTTATTTTGTATAAGGACTGCGCACGAAAAAAATGTTACACACTTTTTATACAATAACATTTTTTTGAGTGGACTGAGTAATCCAAAATTTACGTCATTTTATTTAGAGCAGTTTTAATTTTAATTATAAATTTTAAGTTAAATTTTTTAACTATTTTTTTTACAAAAATTTAGAGTTTTGCAGAAATACCTGCCTTCAGGATCTTGATAGTGGAGCATCTGATTTGTTTCTCTTTTTGTGCCCTTTAACGTCCTTTTAACAAAGGTAGAATATATTTCGTTTGGATGTACATCCGGGCAGTTAGGTGGATTATCTTCCTTTGGTACAAACCACTGGCTTAAGTCCATGGACATGAGACTTTTAAACGTCTCCTCTATTCAACCTAACCTAAGTACATATAAAATGTTACTCCGCTGGTACCACTGAATGCTTAGCCCTTTTGTTGTAAATACAAGTAAAGAGATAGATCAGGCCAGAAAAATTTAGAGACGTCGTATTTTTCACTCATATTTTCATCTATCAAAATGAAGATAAAATTCTAAAAAAAAAGTAGTTGAACCACATTTTTTACTGCATAAAAACACAGATACTTCGGTCTACGGTTCAAATAGAGAGATTTCTTTTCAATATTCAATCGCAGAGACTCTGTTTATGTGTTCTAATACGGAGACTTCGGGCCAGAATACAATCGTAGAGACATCGCTCTACCGTTCACTCACAGAGACTTCTGTCTGCTGTTCAATCAGAGAGACTTGGGTCTACTCTTCAATCACAAAGGTTTACGGCAATCACAGAGACTTTTGTCAGTTCTTCAAACATAGGGACTTCGGACCACTGTTCAATCACAGAGAATTCTGTCAACTGCTCAATCACATAGACTATGATCTATTGTTGAAACGCCGAGACTTCGGTCTACTGTTTAATCACAGATGCTTCGGTCTATCAAAGATACTCCGGTCTACTGCATAAACATAGAGATTTTGGTCTGCTGTTCAAAATACAGAGACTTCGGTCTACTGTACTATTAAAGAGACTTCAGTCTAATGCTCAAAACACAGAGCCTTCGTTCTACTGTTCAATCAAAGAGACTTCGATCTACTGTTCACACATAGATATAAGAATACAGAGACGATCTGCTGTTGAAAATACAGGGTCTCCCATATTCGACGGACCCATCTGGCAACGCCATAACTTTTGACAGAGATGTCAGATCGCTTAATGACATACCGCGTTTGAAGCGTCAGTCCAAGCAGATTTTTACCATGGAACAATACACGCCACGCGAGCGCTCTGAAATAGTTGAAATTTACATTCAACAGAAGAAGTCAAGTCAACGTGCTTTTAAAATATTAAAAAATGTGAGAAGTGCGCCTTCTAAGAACACCATTAAGCGTTTATACGAAAAATTTTCGACTGGTGAGGCTCTTTCTAATCCGAAGAGGCCAAATAAAAGTCGACCAAGGCGATCGGCCGAGAATATCGCTGCCGTACGAGCCAGTGTTGATAGGTCCCCAAGAACATCCCAAAAACGCCGTTCTCAGCAGTTGGGCATGGCTCGGTCCACTTTACAACGGATTATTCGCGTTGATTTGCATTTGTTCCCGTACAAAATTCAATTGACGCAAAGATTGTTGCCTGCGGACAAGCCTCGTCGATTGGAATGGGCCCAACGAGTCCGTGGGTCCGTCGAATATGGGCAACCCTGTAATACAAAGATTTTGGTCTACCAGTCAAATACAGAACTTCGGTTTACGGACGAGTAGTTCGATAATAACCTTGTTTGGGTGGAGGATAAACTGTCGGGTACCAATGATGTTAAGGATTCTACAGATTAACTTTCATCACGCTTAAGCAGCCTCAGGGGACCTATTACTGCGTCTGCCTACAGGTGCACTAAACATCTTCCTGATACAGGAGCCCTACGTAGTACCAGGAAAAGGTGTGTGCTTCTGGCCAACAGCGAATGCACCTCAAGCACCTGCATGTTGGCCACGAAAGGTCTAAACATCCTTCTCTTGACTAATTTCCCAAACAGCTGCTAGTCTGGATATCGGTAATTACAACGTCCGACGAGATCGAGCTGATTATTGGCGCAGACGACACGAACGCTCATCATATTATCTGGGGTTGTACGGATATAAACAGTAGGGGTGAGACACTTCTTGATATTATTCTAGCTACCAACCTAACTATTTGTATTCGATGTAACATTTACTGACCGTCTGTCAGACAAAATTGTTGGGTGGAATGTACTGGATCACTACTCAATCTCAGATCACCATTATACTTATATAGAGTTCAAACTCGCTGAAAAAGCACCTAAACTTGCCGTCCACAGAAATGCGAGGAAGACAAAGTGGCACATGCATGAGAATAATTTCAAAAAAGTCCTCAACTCTAAACATCTGTGCAAACCGAATGACAGAGCCCTCTGGATAATCTGGTCAAGCATATCACCACATCATTATAGTTAGTTCCCTCAAAGAAGCATGCCTAAAACCAAGGTACAAGGGTAAAACTAAACCACAATATTGGACTTCTGAGTTAAAGGCTAGGAAAAAGACCTGCAACAAGCTATTCACTAAGGCAAATACTGGGGTCACTAATGACTGGGATGCCTATCAAGAGCAACTCAAAATCTGTTGAAAAGCGCAAAGGCGTACTTGGCACACCTTCTGTGGAGAAGTGGAAAAGGTCTCGGATGCCGCAGGGCTACGTAAGATATTATCCACTGCACCCAGTAAGTTATTTGCAGGACGAGGCAAATAACTGGACAAAAACCAGTAAGGAAACCAGTCGGGCGGGGTCGACTATATAATACTCTACACCTCCCTAACAATGCGAAAATGGGCATTTCGATAAGAATTTGGCAGTGTTCATACATGTTACAAGAAAACTCAGCCGAATTTCGTACTGATCGCATATAAAACGCAGTTTCTACAGCTCTTACTTGTCAAACCGGGTGAAACATATATATGGCGGCTATATCTAAATCTGAACGGATTTTCTCCGAATTTAGTGGTGTTCATTCACGTAATAAGAAAACTCTCTCTGGCGATTTTCGCATAGATCGTATGTAAAATGCGGTTTCTACAGCGCATACATGTCAAATCGGATGAAAAATATATATATGGGAGCTATATCTAAATCTGAAAGGATTTTCCCCGAATTTGGTAGTGTTCATTCATGTAATAAGAAAGTTCTCTCTGCCGCATTTCGTACTGATCGGATATAAAATACGGTATCTACAGCGCTTACATGTCAAATCGGGTATAACATATATATGGGGACTATATCTAAATCTGAACCTATTTTCCCTGAATTTGGTAGTGTTAATTCATGTAATAAGACAACTCTCTCTGCCAAATTTCGTAGTGATCTGATAAACATACAGTTTCTACAGCGTTTACATATCAAATCGGGGGTAACATATATATGGGGGCTATATCTAAATCTGAACCGATTTTGACAAATTTCAATAGGGATCGTCCTTGGGCCAAAGAAGAACACAGTGCTAAATTTCATCACAATCGGACCATAAATACGACATGCACTTTGATTACAACGATACATCTACAGACGGAGAGACGGACATGGTTAAATCGACGCAGGAAGTGATTCCAAGTCGATCGGTATAATAAACGGTGGGTCTTTATCTTCTCCTTGTGAGTGTTACAAACAAATGCACAAACTCATAATCCCTGGACCACAGTGTGGTGTAGGGTATAAACAGCGAGCAGTCGCTAAATGTAATGCTCGACACACATTTCCCGAGGAACTCACCAACAGCACCCGAGAATCAGCAGAGCCAACAAAAGAGCGACGGCGGACTGCTATCGTCGCTAGCTTGTTGAATGATAAATCCAGGATAAGCTGGGCTAGTAACCGCTTTGAGTCCTTCAAATCACCTGTACCAGACGGCATAACTCCAGCAGAAAATGTTGAATTACATAATCCCAAAGCTGCAGAAATTTATGTAGGCTGTATCAGGCTTTCATATATCCCGAATCTATGGAGGGATACCAAATTAGTATTCATACCCAAAGCGGGAAAGATATCGCCCAATATGTCAAAATACTTCAGACCAATTAGCCTATCCTCCTTCCTAATGAAATGTCTGGAAAGACTTGTATCATAAGGGAAAACCTGGATACAATAATCGTGCCCGGGGACCAACATGCTTACAATAAGGGAGAGTCTACAGAATCTGCAGTGCACGAACTTGTGAGCACTATCGAATCGTCCCTGCAGTTCCATAATTCACTATGGTGGCATTTCTTGACATTGAAGGAGCTTTTAACAACATTCACTCAAATGCGGTATTTTCGGCGCTGTCACATCTAACGATGAACTCTGGCTTGATTAGACTAATTCAAAACCTGCTCAACAGAAGACGCATAACTTTATGTCTGGGGTCAACAACACTGACAAGGTTTTTAAACAGGGGGACCCCACAAGGAGAAGTACTGTCTCCCTTAATTTGGAACCTAGAGGTGAATGAAGTCCTGCTAGATCTAGAATGTTGTGGCTGCAGGTTCGTTGCATATGCGGACGTTATGTCAATTGCAGTAAGTGCCAATTCGAAAACGTCCTCAGATACATCCTACAGGTGGCTCTGAACAAGTTGGCTAGATGGGCCGACGCAGCGGTTTGGACGTTAAACCAAACAATACAGAAGTGGGTCTCTTTACTATTATAAATAAGGTCCCACATGAGGACCCTCCTCCTAGGATAAATGAAACAGATCTAGTCTTTTCTGTAAGTGCAAAATTTCAAGGAATAGTTCTAGATAGGAAACTGTTATTCAGAATTAACGTACGTGTAAGGAAGGCCAACGTCGCCTTGTATTTCTGCAGAAAGGCTGTAGGTTAGCGGTGGGGCCTCTTTCCTAAAATCGCCCATTGGATATATATACCCAGTAAAAAAATACTGGTTATATTTGTAACTGAGTCGCCCAGAAATACTTCCAGTTTCGTTTGCCAAGATTCAGTTAAGCATTGCACTCTGCATTCTATTGAAGTAACTGTAGAACTGGCGCCAAGACGTTAATTCTTCATTGTATTTTTTCCTTCCGGAATATAATGTGCTACATTTTTGCAGGATTTTCTAATGGAGAACTTAATTCCAAAAATCTGCAAAAGTATGTGAGTCTAAAAATAGAACTGTAAAATTGTCAGCTTAATTCCAAAAATCCCTAATAGGAAGCGGACTATCGAAAAAATCTCGCTCCCTTAAATACTAAGTAGAATTTAGCGTTGATGAGTGCGAGACCTTTGGTGGTACAGAGAGCTAGCATGCACTGTTTTGAAACAAGTAATCCGGGATCAAATCCTGGTCGGATCGAAATAAAAAATAAATTAGTCTATTAGAATAAAATTACAAATAGAAAAATAGAGAGAAATAAAAACAAAACAAAAATATTTTTTTTCACTTTTCTAACCTGGTGAAAAAGTTGAAAAAAGTAGGCGTTCTTTTTTTAGCAATTGAGAATTAGTTCCGGAAGTATCATTCCTTTATAAAAAGAATAGGTTAGGACAAAGCTGCTTCATTCCCTACTCGATTGCTTTTTCGGAAAATTTTTACTGGGTAGCAGTAGTTTGTCCAATACTGTTATACGGCATTGTGGTATAGCATACCTACTAGCATAGGTTTAGAGAACTGCCTGCCAATGCATAAGCGAACCTTTAAGCGACTGAGTCTCTAAAAGCCCTACTCCATACACTGCCGACTAATGTTATGGCGACAGAAGTTGCAACCAGAGCGGCATTAAGATTAAACTGCCTATCAATCTCGATGTACAAGAACTACGGTCACATGAGGATATCAAAGTGTAGTGCTATGGTAACCGAACGAGTGGACTATATACCAACGGTGTACACTTTCGAGAGGAACTACATCACTATGATACCAACCACAGATAAATGGGTTGGCAGAATACCAAGTAATAAAAAACATCTCCACTTCTATACGGATAATTCGAGCCCGATAAGAAGGTGGGTTTCGTACGAGTATTACACTGTAAAGAACTTAGTCTTGATATAGTGTCTATCAAGCCAATATATTGATGATAAGGGAGGTCTCCAAATAGAGTCGCAACAAAGTGACCAATACTGTTTTTGCCATTTACTCAGACAGTCAGTCTGCCATTAAATCCGTGGAGGCTACATCCCCAAATTCACAAGCAGTCCTCGACTGCCTAAGATGAGGTACCTGGGCAGAGCGATATCCCGTGCAACAACTGCAAAGCCGATGAGCTTGCTAGAAAAGGGTCTCCATTAAAAATTCTGGAAAAAATTGAACATATTGGTGCGCCACTGTACACTTGCACACGTTGGCTTAGGCAAGATTGACACCTGTAGGGTGCCTATGCGAATCCCACAATAGGACCTAAGAAGGTTAAAATATCTCCTTGCACTAGAGAGGGAAAAACTGTCTACGTTAGTGTCAGTTCTGATTGGGGTACTGCTAGAACGACGAGCATGCCCGGAGGTTGATGATTGAGTTCAGTGACTTCTGCAGAAGCTGTGGAGATGAGGAAGAAGTGGGTGCATTGAGCATCTGATTTGTTTCAGTTATGCATTAATTAAACAGCGTCTGGATATACTGGGGTCGTCCTCTGTAGGAAGTCTGATATATCTGGCCAGAACAGATATTTGTCCTATTGATTACTTTGCTTATAAAGGGTCCGCCATCCAACGTTTTTTTTTCAATTAGTGCTTATTTCGTGAATGGTAACACTTAGCTCATGCCTGATTTGACAGATAATTAGTTTTATCCTTCCACTGAACGAATATGTGTATATTGCGAATATTGCGACATTACTTTGAAAATCATGGTAATGTTGCAGAATGTGTGCGAAAATTGCGTACGGATTTTGGAAGAAGAGCAGCACCGTCAGCTCCGTATGTTCGTTATCTTGTGAAAAAAGTGAAAGAAACTGGCATCCTCATCGATAAACCAAAGCGTGAAAAGCCAAAAACACCCGAGAATATTGCTGCTGAGGCAGAAAGTGCGCGTGAAGCGCCATCAACATCAAATCACCGTCAATCATCACAATTGAACATTTCGGAGGCATCATTGAGACGAATTTTGCATAAAGACCTTGGTATGACGCCATACAAAGTCCAATTGGTTCAGGAGTTGAAGCCAACTGACCATCCAATGCGTTTTCAGAAGTTTTTTTTTATAAAAAAAAAAGTTATTTGGCGGATCCTTTAAAATAGATTGGTTCCGATGAGGGCCATCTGGACACACGGTAGTACTAGGAACCTCAATAGGTCTATGTGAGCTAGTAACTCTGGCTGTCGTAACTTAACCTAACCTGGTATGTTTTTAGAAAACTAGTTCGTAGCAAATGTAATATACTCGTACTCTCCTTCACCAAATGGAGGGTATAATTAGAAGTTAATCTGATTTACAACCTCAAAATTTATTTTTTAATAATTAATTACTAAAAAAATATTTTTATTGAAACTATATGTATTCTAATTTAAACTACTTACAGCCAATTCCACAATCTCCAGTTATCCTACAGTTAGAGCTAACCTACAGTTATAGCTGTCAAATTTTATGAAATTTTTATTTTTTATCTGTGAGTTAGCTCTAGCCGGAGGTTGTGAAATTGGGGGTTAGTCCAAGATTTTTTTAAGCATATCTATCTAATTTCTTTCTATTTCTTATATTTTCTTTACAGTTGGGTCTTTGGTGAATTCCTTTGTCGAATGTATCAATTTGTCCATTCCCTCAGCTATACGGCCTCCATCTTTATATTGGTTGTCATTTGTATGGAGCGATATTTTGCCATTGTACATCCGATAACGTGTAAACAAATACTAACAGCGGCCAGATTAAGGGTATGTATCGAAAATAAAATCAAAAATATTAAATATTTTTATAAATAATTATAAAATAACCCCAAAAATATACCACAGTTAAGCCCCAAAAAAACGAATCCCAATATCGACAAAAATCAAACGTGCCCATTTAAAACTATTTTATGAAGCCACAAATATGCATCATAGTCCTCACTTATTCATTGACACAATCCTCATTCAACGGCCCGAAAAAAATCTTTGTGAAAATCGTGCGAATTTTATAAATGCTTAGCATTTGAATGTCTTTATTGTTTATCGACCACTCCGCCCCCCTCCACTTTGAGCATAGAGTGGAGGCTTGAATGGCACTCCATATCTACAATATCTTGCACAATTTGGCCGTATCTAAAATAAAACCAAAAATATGAAATATTTTTATAAATATTAAAATAACACCAAAAATATCCCACAATTAAACCACAAAAAACTAATCCCAATATGGACAAAAATCAAAAGTGCCCATTTAAAACTATTTTATGAAGCCACAAATATGCATCATAGTCCCCACTTATTCATTGACACAATCCTCATGCAACAGCCCGGAAAAAATCTTTGTGAAAATCGTGCGAATTTTATTAATCCTTAGCATTTGAATGTCTTTATTGTTTATCTACCCCTCCGCCAACCACTTTGAGCATAGAGTGGAGGCTTCAATGGCACTCCATATCTACAATTTGCATATTAATTGTGGATATTTGTTGTCACATTTCGTATTCCATTTCAACGTGTTTGCACTATTGTCGCGCAAGAATTTATGATAATCCTCATAAATATTCTCCATTCGAGCAATAAAGTCGTGCGTTTAATTAACATTTCGAAATCATTGTCGGGAGGTTTGCTCGACGTTTTATACTTTTCCGACGAATACAAATTCGAAATATGTTAGCAAATGGCGAGATAGAGAGGCACAGTGGTTGTCAGCAATAAATAGTTGTGTTTAATATCAGTAGCAATGAGAAATAACGGAAATACGATATTTTTAAAAAATCTTAAGGGAATAGAATAATTTGTATGTTAATATAAATCAATCCTAAATAAAGAAACCGAATAAGTCCAGTGGTAATTCGTTAGCTAAAAAGCTTTAGTTTCTTATTTAATTTTTGTTTTTAAAATCGCATTGTACCAAGTCTTAAAACAGAAGGGATTATTTAAAAACATTATAATTAATATAACTTATACGCTCTATAGGTCAAATGTATTTTCAGAGACGTATAGCCCTAAAAAGCCTATTAATCATTTGAATGTAGATTTTATTTACACTCTATTTGATAATGTGGAAACTAGAATATTATTTTTGGTCCTTGTATCTATTAAATTCTCTCGCATTTTCACATTTTTGGTAGTTATCTTATTCTACCATCCTCAGAGATATGAAATAATGTTATTGGCTACTAAACATTTCGAGTACATATTAAATATATTTTTGTACACATCATTGGAGATACAATGTTTATTAAATTGGAATGTATTACAATTTGGGCATACTAAGGACTGATAAGGTGTACCACAAAAATACGTTATATGATAACAAAAAATTGAAATAAATTACACTAGTTTACAAAACTTTTGTCGAAGGGTTGTGGATAACATTTTCTGGTGTAATTTGGTGTCCCAAAAACGAAAAATATATGAAAGAAATGTTTATCGTAATTTTTATTAAACAATTTTTCTTTAAAATTCGGGTTTTCTTGGTAGATGACTTAACCCTTTAAATTCAAGCAAATTAAGAGGGCTGCAAATGCTGAAAACTCCACTTTCGCGTTGAAACAGAAGTTTAGTAACTGTCGTCAAAACAATAAGAAACTATAAATAGTTATGAAATATATTGTTTCCAACAAGATGTGTTATTTTGAATCACCCTGTATTTCGGTAGCTGTCACTTTTGAAGCTTTTATTCTTTGACATTTGACAAGTAGAAACTACGCCATTACTAAAAATGGAACGATACACGATACAACAACGCACTGAAATGATTAAAATTCACTACAAAAATGGTGAAAATATTGCAGTCACAGTTCTCAAAACTACAGCATTTTTAGGTCGTAGTGAAGCACCTTGTCGGACCGCAATACAGAAATAGGTGGAAAAATTCTAGCTGTTGGGACAAGCTAGTGATGTAAAGAATAAAACCCGTGCACGTCGCTCAAGAACAACTGAGAATATTGCTGTTGTAGCCCAAAGTGTTGAAGGAAATCCAGGTTTGTCCATTCCTCGTCGTTCTTTGGAATTGGGCATTCCACAAACGTCATTACACCATGTCTTGCATAAAGACGTGAGTCTTAAGGCTTGTCATTGTCGTTCAGTCGTGTCTTTGCTGATTGGGTCCTTGAAATGCATGAAAATGATCCGGAAATTCATCGAAAAATCATCTTGACTGATGAGTCCCATTTCCACCTCGGTGGCTACGTCAACAAGCAAAATTGTCGCATCTGGGGCTCGGAAAACCCAAGAGTTATTGTTGAGAAGCCTCTCCATCCTCAACGTGTGACTGTTTGGTGCGGGTTATGGTCCGGCGGGGTCATTGGACCTTACTTTTTCGAAAATGAGGTTGGATCAACAGTTACAGTGATTGGATTGCGCTATCGAGAGATGATTAATGATTTTTTATGGTCGGAGTTAGATGGTATTGATCTGGGCAACGTTTAATTTCAACAAGACGGCGCTACGTGCCCCACAAGCAACGATACCATTGCTCTGTTACGGGAAATATTTCCGGACCGCGTTATCTCTCGAAGAGGTGATCACAACTGGCCACCGAGATCTTGCGATTTAACACCTTGCGACTTCTTCCTTTGGGGCGACGTGAAAGATAAGGTCTACGCCAACAGCCCAGCGTCGATTCAAGACCTCAAAGACAGAATTCGTGAGGCTATCGAGGACATAGCAGCCACTTTGCGATTTGGTTATGGAAAATTTCATGAAAAGGATATGGTCCTGTAAGCGTGGTCGTGGTGGCCATTTGGCTGATGTTGTTTTTCATTATTACCGGCATACCTTCCTCTTTATTATGAAATAAACATCCGATCATTTATCTCAAAAAATTGAATTTTTCTTTGAATACCAAAATAACACCTCTTGTTGGAAAACCCTTTATTATTGTACTCCTTCTCAGCTATCCTTAACAATGATTATATCCCATTCACATATCTTTGGGGGACAATGCAAATTTTCAAAATTACCACTAATTATATACTAGTGATGTCAAATGGGAAATCCCGATCCCCAAAATCCCGGGAAATCTCGAATCCCGGGATTTTTTAAAATTAATCCCGGGATATTTTAATAATAATATGTATGTATATGAAGTTGTCTCATATAAAATATTAAGTGAAAGATTGATAATCTCTGTCGAAAATGTTAACATCAAAACACATTGACATAATCCGGTGAAAAAAATTGGAGAAGAATTACAAAATATATCATAAATGTAATTATAAATAAGTAAATTTAAAACAAGAACACAAATAGAGTTCGTTTTCCACAAAATGAAGATCATTGTATTATATTCTTTCAAATTTATAAAAAAGTCTTAATATAAGATCTGATGTTGATCGACAAATCGGTTTAGTCCCATAAAAACGGAATTAGTCAAACTAATTTCTCAAGTAGAAAAAAATATTTTTCGTACTTTAATGATGAGACGACGAACTGAAATTGAACCAAAAATATTTCATAGCTAAGATGTTGTGAAATATTTTAATAAAAGTTAGTAGTTTTTAACAAAAAATAATGTATGATTTAGCTGTTTTTATTCTTATTTAAATTAATTAAAATTAAATTAAAACTGAACTAAACTGTTTGTATTCCATTTCGAAATATCACATTATTAGGAATGAAAAAATTCCGATTTATCCCGCAAACCCCGAAAATACCAGGATATCGAACAATTTCGGCATCCCGAAAAATCCCGTGATCCCGGGAGTTGCAAAATCCCGACTCCCGGGATTTGTGGTAACCAATCCCGTTTGACATCTCTATAATATACCGACTTTCTAGTTCAGTTAACTTCTTTTTTGACGCACATCCTAATATTTCTGCATTTTTGTATTATTGTACTGCCTCTCATCTATCCTTAACAATGATTAGATCCCATTCAAATATCATAGGTTATTTTGCAAAATTTCAAAATTACATATCTTCCAATTGAGATGATATGATTTTGAAGTGACGTTTCGGCTATTTGTAATATGTCATGATCTGTCATTTGTTTTTCATTGCATTCAGTAGTGTTTACAAATTCATCATGGAGAGATATACGCAAGAACAACGTTTAAAAATTATTCAGTTTTATTATTAAAATAATCGTTCTCCAAGTGCAACTTTTCATGCGCTAAGTCCCTTTTTTTTAAAATCCAAAAAACACTTTCCAGTCGACCTACGACCTTGACACCCATGAACAATATTTTAGCTCTCGTTAAAAGTTTTCATTTTGAAATTGGCCGATTCCCGATCCAAAGTACAGTTAAGGAGCTAGAGCAAAAATAAACTTTCCGTTCATATTTGAAAATTACGCTAAGTCCTTCTTTTTAAAAATTAAAAAAAGTACAATTGCAGTCGACCTACGACCTTGATACCCATTAGCAATATTTTAGCTATCGTTAAGAGCTACCTTTTTGCCATTGACCGATTCCCGATACGACATACCGTTAAGGAGCTAGAGCAAAAATAAACATTCCGTTCGCATTTGAAATTGATGCTAAGTCCATTTTTTTAAAATCAAAAAAAAAAACACTTTCCAATCGACCTACGACCTTGACACCCATGAGTAATATTTAAGCTCTCGTTAAGAGCTATCTCTTTGCCATTGATCTATTGTGGCTACGCGCCAAACAGCAAATGAAACAATTGAATTGTTGCGAGAAAAGTTTGGAGATTCCTTTATTTCAAGAAATTGTGATATTGAATGACTTCCAAGAAGTTTTGATTTAACACCATTACACTATTTCTTGTGGGGTTATTTGAAGTCATTGGTCTTTCGAAATAAACCAGACTGAACGTGCATTCATGAAATACGACTTGATTTTGTGGAAAAAGTGCTCGAAAATTGGGGTCATCGAATTCTCTTCTGCAGAAGAAGTCGTGGAGGCCATTTGAATGACGTTTTATTTAGAAATTAATTGTATCGATTGTGCTTCATATTAAATAAAAAACTTTTGAATTTCCTTAACAATAAGTGTGTTTTTTTTTAAAGAAATCATGTTACTCATATTGGAAAACCCTTTACTTTACTTTGTATTTTAATTGGAATTTTAGAAAAAAAATTAAAAAAAATTTTGCCATAAAAAAATAGTTTTTGTTTAGTAAAGTAGTAGCTTCACTCTATAAAAAAAAGTTCTCAGGTCTCGGACACAAAAAAATTGTTTTGCTATTATTGTCCGGAAATTTAAAAATATGCAATGGATACCATATCAAAATGGGCATATTTATAGTTGTCTATGCAGTTCGTTTGGCTATAAAATGTAGTGAGGGTTGCTGTCCTGGCTATTTGCTTAATAACTATTATAATTTGTTTTTACAAACTTTATACAATTAATTAGTTTCAAAGTTTGTTTCCATTGCTATGGTCGGTCGATTTTAACCAAAATTCGACAAACCAAACCACTGTGAGCAATACTCTCTCACCCCTCTCTCTCTTCCTTTCTTTCTCGAATAATTATTGTGGGTTCATTCAATATTGTGTGCATGTCTGGTTCGTATTCCACAGTTTCTGCAAATATTTCCAATGCAGCCTGAATATCGTATTCGCTTAAATATTTGTTGTCCAGTGGTGCGTATACATTAGGCTGAGTCGAAAAATATATGTGATGTTTCAAACAATAAATGATTTATGAATGAGATATTCCAAGTATATTGAATGAATTCCTATAAATTGTTAAAATCCTATTTATATTCAGTATTTTCTCGTAATTTCGTTGAATATGATCAATTGTGACTTTTGTGATGCAGCCTAATATACATGTGGTAAAAATGGCCAGTTGTTCCTATTTATGCTTGCAATGTCCGTTGGCGCCAGGCTCAATTGGCGTTAATTTTGTTTTCATTTTGCTTACGATTTATTGGCCGACAATATGGCCAATAAGAGTGTGGATATGAAAACAGAAGCAGCAGAACCGTAGCAAAGGAGAAACGTGATTTCAATGCAACTGTAGTCAGCCCCAGTCATAAGGACCACTGCCACCCACGTTTGTCCGTAGTTGGAAGACTATAGTTTTTTCGCCCGTTTCATTTCTCATTGAATTTAAACTTTATTTACTCTTTGATGTACTATATTTATTTGCATCCTTACTTTCGTATTTACTTGCGCCCATTATTTATTCAGCTTTTCTGTGGCGGACACCAGCGTGACCATCATCAACCGTATAGTATTTCCGCACGACCAGTAATTGAGTCACTTCATGGCTTTATGGGTTAATAAAACAATCCCAAATGTAAAATAAATAGTAGGTGACGAACCCGGGGCCGTGTGTGAAAGGTAAACATTGCTGGAGGATTTAATTTCAATTAGGGTAGTGTTTTTTATAAAATAAATTGTTTTAAAGAATTAAGGCAATAAAGGCAGTAAGGGATGTTAAGGCAATAATATTGTAGGGAAAAATTAAGACGTTTATGAAATAAATTTATTATTAAAAGTACAGACAAACATTTAAATAATTTTATAAAAGTCTGTTCTTTCATCTGAGCTTTAAATTTTAAAAATAGTTTGAAGAATTCCGTGGGATGACCAAAGATATATTATATAATATGAAAATTAATATTAGTTATACGCAACCATGTCCTAATATTATCATTTTTATACCCTCCACCATAGGATGGGGGGTATATTCATTTTGTCACTCCGTTTGTAACACCTCTAAATATTGATCTGAGACCCCATAAATTATATACGAGTATATTCTTAATCGTCTCAAAATTCTAAGACGATTTAGCCATGTCCGTCCGTCTGTTGTAATCACGCTACAGTCCGTAATAATAGAGCTAGGTTGATCAAATTTGGTATAAATATTTCTTATAGTTGCAGGTTGATTGGGATTGCAAATGGGCCCCATCGGTCAATGTTTTGATATAGCCCCCATATATAGCATCTAACTTGTTGTGATTCCTACTGTTCTTATCTACTAGATTCTTATCTACTAGATGGTCGGTGATATATACGAGTATATCTCAGTCGTGTAAACTGACCGAAGTATACTCTAGCCTTCCGATATGGTATGATTTTGATAGTTGTCGATCATCTAAATATAAAACGACTGAAAGTCACAATTTATTCGTCTCGACCAGAGTATTTTTCAGGTATATTTAAGGCGGTTTTTTTTATAGGACCAACAAATGCGTTGATGAGGTAAAACGATGCACAGTGGGAGGAATTAAAAAAGGAAATAACTCCGTCATTGGTATGGTATCAGAGACTATAATTATACCCTACATTGCATTATGAGTTTGTGCATTTGATTTTAAAACCCAAACGGAGAAGAGACAGGCCCATTGTTTATTATACCGATTGACGTGGCATAAGCTCTTTAGCTCGACAGCTCACTTTACTTCACCAGCTCGACAGTACATAAGCTCAAAGTTGAGAAGAGAGAACGAAATGTGAAGAGAAAACAAAATTTCATGGTGAAATGTATCACAAAGTAGTTATCATGGACATAGAATACTGAATAGAACATAAATATGAAGTGAAATAATTTGTTTTGTTAAGTAATTATGAATTAATTTATTAATTTTTTAAATTCATCTGATTTGTAGAGTTAAAATTCTAATATTATTGTATCGGGGCAGGGGTGCGTATAACTAATATTAATTTTCATATTAAATAATATAACATATGTAGAGTTTCTACTGGAAATTATAAAACAATTTTTAAAATTCGAAGCACGAATTAAAGAAGATATTTTGAAGATATTCCTAACAGTTTTGTTATAATTTATTTGCATTGTTTGTATATATTTGAAGTTGTAAAACTTTACCAATTTTGTGGGTTTCATTGAGACGAAAGGGGAGTTGTATCATTGGAACAATAGTGACAATTCAGTAGTATTCTGGTTATGTTTCTCCAAATAGATGACTCTTGATGTATTTCTCTAGGAACAAGAAAACTAAATACATACTGAAATTACTGATATACATATGGGCAAATCCCAGAAACAGTCCACCAAGCAAAACATTTTAAAATTGATCCAACTTTAGTTTGGTTAATGGAATATAAGACTAGATGCTAACAAATATTTGTGGGTGTCCATTAATACAAAAAGTGTTAAAAAGTGGTTCCTCACATGATATCTCTTAATTTTATTAGAAAAAAAAAAATACTTTTTTAAGGTGTTTTTATCATTATTTGTAGTGGTAAAATAGATAACCCATAACATTCATTCATAAACATATATTCATTCATAAATACATCTATAAATATAAAAAAAATAAATAAAAAATAATTTGTTATTTATTTGTATTTTAAAGTGAATTTCCCTGAGGATGACTGTCGAAGACAGTCGAAATATTGGAAACAAATAAAATTGAAACTATTTAAAACAACAAATCCAATGTTTTTTAAATAGTACATGACCTCAAGCCAAACCACCAATTACTTCATAATGTAATAAAGGTCAACAATAAATAATTAATATAAAAAAAATGTTTTACAAAATGTTATTAAAAATGATGTAATTTGATTTGTTAAAATAAACAAAATTTTTACTTTAAAAAGTTTGACTTGAAAAATGTAGCGTGCGTCACGTAGCGCGCGTCACCTAGAGTTCACGGCTTTTGATAAAAAACTACAACAATTTTTGGCTGCAAATAATTTTTTTTTTAATTCTCTTATATTCATCTTTCTTACAGTTATTTCATTTTGGGTGCTTTATTATACAAAATTTGCTAAAAATTACGAAAACATACCTTAATCTTCAAAGCTACTTCCATTTTTTGTAGCGTGATACATAATAATTTGTGATACATTTTATCGCAAGTTATACCTTTTTTTTCTGACATTCGAAAGAACACTCATATCCCACTAAACACTATGTATAAGTTGAAGGTATCTCTTTTGAAAGACCAAAAATTTTTATATTTTAATCCGAAAACGCGTACGAATGTAGCAGAATTTGTCCATATATAGACTTTTTTAAATTCTATAAAGTGTAGTGTTAATGCTCTAAACAAACTATATCGAGGCTGGGGTGCGTATAACTAATATTATTTGTTTATAAATATTAGGTTATGAGACAGCGGAATATATGCAATTCCATATTTTTATTAAATGGTTGTACGGCAAAACCGAAATTGTTCTTCTAAATATAATTAAATATACGCTTATTTCATTTTGCATATTTTGTATATTTTATGCAAACTGCATATTTGCATATATCGTGCATATGCAAAAAATATGCAAACACATTTTTGTTTAAAATTTACACCAAATTCGATCATTTGCTGTTGTTCCATTTTGTACAGGCTATTATTTACATATCTAAAAAAATATTTTCGTCTTTTTTTTTGTAATTTTAATATGTCAATGTGTGTCGCTTAAAATATGTACATGGTTGCCATAATATAAAAGGGCGTACCACCCAAACGGTTGAAGCTTTTTCTTAATCTTGAAATTTGCATACAATTTCGCTGTTTATACATTATATATCGTCGTGATTCCATAGATACTCATGAACCTATTTTTAAAATATCAGGGGCAGATGAAAGAAAAGATTTTGATTTTGTTCTTACCAATTTTCTCAGTTTGTCGTTAAAATATTGTTTGTATTTTTTCGTAATTTTCAATGAATTGTTTTACAGAGTGTCTACGATACCAATACATTGTTTTATGAAAAATTTTGTAATGTGGGTCATATGATTGTGTATTACAATAATAGAGAAAATTCGATAGAATTGTTATTCTTGGAATAATGCAAGAAGTTCTGTTGCTTATACCAATTGGTAAATATTGAAAACGTTGGTTTATATGAGTGAGATTATCTTACATTTATACCAATTCATTAGTAAAGGACCGTAAACAGTGACTAAGAGTTTAAAAAATAGTGAAGTTATCAGTAATTCCTACAATGTAGAGTGTAAATCTCTTGAAATTATTATCTCAGGACAGGGGTGCGTATGACTAATAAAAATTTGCATATCATATTTAATCGTCGAGTTTCCAATGGTATTCATTGACCGATTTTTTTAATATCTATAACAGATATAAGAACATATATTGATTATTATTTTTATCAACACGTTAAAATGTTATCTGTACATTTTCCTCTTTTTAATTGAATAATTTTAATGCAATCTCAATTTATTTATGGAAAATTGTGAAATTTGGGTATAATCGGGATAGTCTTTTGGATTTCTCTGTTATTAGAACAAAAGAAAAAAAATTAAATAATATATGAAGTTCTGTTATACAATATACTAATATCCACGGTTCAATCAGGACAGGGGTGTGTATGACTAATAATAATTTGGATAATCTATAATATCGATACCTCCATTCTAAAACATGCTAAGAAGACTTTGCAGTTTTTGGAGAAATTGCATTTGTAATTTCTAAATATTCCAAATTATATTCAGTCAAAATTTGGTGTTTATCCTTCAACCCAATCAAAAGTTATTCACAAAAGAGTACAGGTCATTCGATTTGCATTATAAAGGAATTCCACACAAATTTAACAGAAATAAAATTTCTTGGTTTACTAGAACAGTTTTGTACGTTTATCCCGATTTTCTTAATATAAATTTAACGATTTATAAAAAATATTTATAAGTTCCTCGGAAATTAATTTGATATTTAAGAAATTAAGCTTTTATAAGCAATAATATTAGATTCTTCCAAAGTATAGTGATTTTATCCTAAAATAAATTTATCAGGACAGGGATGCGTATGACTAGCATTAATTTTAACAATATATAATATATAGTAAAGTTTGCATTGGTATTTATCTACCGATTTTTATACCCTCACTTTAGTGTGACGAGGGTATATATCATTAGCTACACGCTGAAAAAAAATCGTTTCTGTAGTATATTGTCCCAAACATATTCGGCTTGAAACATATATATGTTTAGGGTATACTCTAAACATATAATATTTGGTACACACAAAAATTGTGTATTTGGGAAGATGTTGTTATAAACGAATATTTGTTTACATCCAAATGCGACTGTTATTTCCGAAACATATATTTATTTGCATTTAAGTATTCATAAAATACATAAATTGTGTTACATTTTTCAGTAACTCAAAGTTAAATTTTTAGAAGTGTTTGTAAAAATAATAAATAATAATAATTGAAATCGTATAATCTTGTATCAATATAAAGTACTTAGAGGATTAAGAACTAATGATGGCTTGGAATACTCAGAAATTTGAAATGATTGATTTACAACAGAAGTTAATGTTGCATATGGTATCATAACTGGGAGGTACAATTCCAAACCAAGGAAAAATGAAAACTAAAATTCGAAAAAGTCGGCAAGAGTTTTGGAAATCTTTTCAAATAAAATATATTTGGAGAAATTCCTAAATAATTATTTTATTTGTATTTAAACAGATAATTTATTTGAGAAAATTAGTTTGCAAACATAATTTGTTGTAATATATTAATATATGCGTTCCAAATATATTTTATTGATTTTTAAATAAAATTTATTTGATAAGAAATATATAATATTTAAAAATTTGTGTTCCAAATATATTTTCTTTCGATTCAAACATATCAAAAAAGGCGATTTTGCCCCGTGTACGGCCCAAAAGTTTAACACATCGAAAGAGTGACCTAAAACCTTAAGTATGTTCGTCGGAAATTCGTTTTGGATCATTTTAAGTAATTTGAGCAATGTCCGTCCGTCCGTCTGTCCGCTGGCTGGTGTGCACGATAACTCTCGGAGTAACCGATTCACTTCAAATTTGTTATTCCCTAACACCTCACGAAAAATGGACGAAGTTGCCGCGCCCCTTTTGATACCTCCCACACAAATGGACCATTTTGCACCAAAAGTAAACTGCTTATATCTTTATTATCAGTTCATACAAATACTTGAGTTCAGAGAAAAATGGGCGTTATTGGCACGCCCCATTTGGTACCACCCACACAAATGGACTATTTTCCACCAAAAGTGAACAGCATATAACTTGAATACTAGTGCTTACAAGGACTTAAAATTGTGCACAGTGTAAAGATTTTATAGTGCCTACAATCCAGTAAAAAATAGATGTTATAGCCATGTCCCTTTTGGTACCTACCACACAAAGGTACCATTTTGTAGGAAAAGTTTACAGCTTATATCTTTAGCACTAGTGCCCACAAATACTTCAAATTTTGTACGGTGTAATGTCTTTATAGTACCTTCAGTCTGTCGAAAAATGGCCGTTTTTATCACGCCCCTTTTGGTACCTCCCACACAAACGTACCATTTTGTACAAAAAGTTAAAAGCTTATATCGTGAATACAAATACGAATATATACTCAAACATTTTCTACAGTGTATAGTTTTTAAAATTCTTTCAGCCCTGATAAAAATGGGAGTAATGACCACACCCGTTTTAGTTCCTCCTATTTCAAAAGAGCCAAGACATACCAAATTAAATAGATCATATTATTAGTACATATACCACATATTAGTACACATATGTACATTGCTCACAAAGTGAGGGTATACATTAGTCGGTTAACCCGACTGAAATTCCTTACTTGTTAAATACATAATTTTACTGCATTATGAATGATTGTGAATTTTGCTTATCATTAAGATCATATTTTTGATTATTCTGCTGTTAGAGCAAAAGCGTTCACTTCGTTATTATTTTTATTACATTTACTGAACTAATACAAGAAGCTGTGTTCCAAAATATAAATAAAAATATCCTCAGTTGAATCTACTGAGATTTTCTCAATTTTTCTCGAAGTTTTTATAAAGGAGACAATAACAGGTAAATAGAACTTATGAATAACTCAGATCGACTTTTTGGTTAAGAATTGATAGATTTATTTCCAGTTTTTTTGTACGAAATTCCTCCATAGTTTTGTGTTAAACTTTTAAAATTTTTGTTTTAGGGCAGGGGTGCGTATGACTACTATAAATTTTGATATTGTATACAATATAATTGAGTTTCTAGTGGATTTCATTAAGCAATTTTTAGAATATCCAATACAGATAAAATAAGGTATTTGGCGCAATTTCTCAGCGCCTTATTAAAATGCTATTCACATATTTCCCTCTTTTTAAAATAATAACTTTACCGAATTTTTAATGGTTTCTTATAATAAATATGGGTATTAGTCACATGTTTTTGATTTTTTATGATAATACCACTTTGGTGGTATTTTGCATAATATCTATTGAAATAACACAAGAAGTTCTTTTAAAATCTATAAATTCTTGTTGCCTTTTGCATAAACACGTATAGAAAGTTTACAGAATGTTTTAATGTTTCTTAACACTACCACAAACCTCTCATACATTCTTTGTGAGTTAGCCCCTTTGTCTGAATGCCCAGCATATGATTTATTAAATCTTATTTTGAAGCCCCTCAACCTTAAAACTACAAATAAATCTACTGTCTGATAAGGCATTGTCTGAAAGTAAATGCTTCTTTGCAAAAATGAAGCATCATCAAATTTTAAAGAAAATCCACTATTGGTCAAATGATTGACCTCTGTAATCTTGACAATCTACCCGCAAAAGGAAAAATGCAAAGCAATCTTACAAGCAGACATACTATTTGTCTGGCAACATTTGGCCCCAATCAGCAAACTTTTTTTAAAATAGTAAAGTTTATTTGAGGCTTAAAAAATCGGTCTATTGTTTGTACAAAATACAAATACCAGTACAAAACTCATATGGATATTTGTCAGTTTCGAAATGTATGCAAATGCATATACCATATGTCAGACATAAGATTATTCTGGCATTGATATGTATGTGTGTATATACATATACAATTGTAAAGTATTTATATATGAATGCATTTGGGAATGTCTATAACAGGATACCCCTATATAGAAAAATGCTTGTGTAAATGTGTATGAATGTGTGTAAGTGCTTGATGTTATCACAGGTTGGAAAAGCTCTCTATGTTTCCCTTTATCGATGTGTGTGTGTGTGCGTGTGTATTTGAAATCATGTAACTACCACTGTTTACCAATACATGAGTACACACATTTCCATACATAGCAACTTTATGTACACTCCTGGGAATGCTGCTGGTATTTACACATATGCATACATATTTCATGTGTGTATATGTATGTACAATATGTATTTGTGTCTGTTGTGTGTGTGTGTCATTCCTGAGCTTATCTCTCTCTGTCGCTCTTTAGTGAATTTATTTTGCCCAGAAAACAGAAAATGTTGTTGCTGCCTCGAAAAAACTGCTTGCCTGGTAAACAATTTATTTAAAAACAAATTTTTACTCCGTTTTTTCCTATAAAATTTAAATATTATTTATATATTTTATATAAAAATAAATGTTTTTTATAAGCAATTACTTTTTCATAGAATTTTTTGTTGTTTGATTTGTTATTGTTAGCTTTTGTTGTTAATTGTTGTATTGTTATTTTATTCAAAATCCTGGCAACACACAATACATATTCACATAGAATACATATTCACATATAGCACATATTCACATTACTCGGTAGGATACTAGTACTTGTTGTATTGGGAGAACAGTGGGGTATTTCCAAGTGAATTCTTGGAACAAATAAAATATTGTGAAAACAATTCTATTGTAGAGAAATTGATTCAATTTGTTTGAATATGATCTGCATGGCAATATTATATACCAGTGACACAATGAAAGCAAACTATCAATATATGGAAAATTTCATAAAATAGCAATCACTTGAAAAAGGATTCGGTTTCAATCACAACACAGTAGGTTGGAATGCAAAAAAATAAAAGTAGAGGAGAAGTTAAACTTAACCAATAAATAAATTTTAATGTTCAAACAATAACGACAATTCGGTAGTAAGTATTTTTAATTGATTTCCCGATATAATACAAGAGATTCTAATATTTATACCAAAAAACAAAATTCGTCGGCTAATATTTTCTTACTTTTATCCTGATGGATTTATAATGAACCACAAAATCTAAAACGAACATAAATAGATAAAGGGTGGCCAAACCATAATGCACGATGTTGATTGTGATTCACAACTTAACGTCAAGATTTTTGCATTTGGCCGATATTTTGTTTCACACACATTTGTCATAGTTCCCGCTATCATAATAAAAAGTATTAAAATATTTTTTTGGCAACTTTTTGTTTTATTTACAATGTGTTAATTTGGACCACCCTTTTTAAATCAGATCGATTTGTTGCTCAATAAATCGTGCTTTTATTTCCTGTTTTCTGGAGAAGCTCCAATGTACAGTGTTCATTTCTTAAAATGATAATATCAGACCAGGGGTGCGTATGACTAATAATAATTTTAATGATGTTAAATATATCTTTGAGTTTCCAATGGTGTTTACGAGCACAGCTAACAGAAATAAGAATACCTGAACGTCTTGAGTTCTAGATAGGAACTAATTTTATTTACAATATTTTCTCTTAGCCTAAGACTAACCAAATTTTTCTTAACCTATCTTACACGCAAGAAGAAAAGAGACGACATAAGGTCACAACACATGTTTCCCTTATCTTCACTACAGTCTATAAATAGATCTTAAATGTAAATACAACATCGACCAATGCACTACGCTTATCTAGTGTGCATGGCTGGGTCGACGTTAGAATAACAAAAAATGGGAATTTATTTGAATTTCCGTAATAATTTATACACACACATTTTGTCAATGCATAAAATAATCTACCCGACTTTATACAATTCAGTTCAGATAACTAAACAAATGGTATTCATTGATTTACATAAATAAATAAATAACATAGTTTGATTATATTCACTACTATTCTCAGATATTTTGAATGTGGTTATTTGCATATTTTCCCGACTTTCCAATTAATAATTTTACCGCGTTATGAATGATTGTATTTATAGAAAACTAAGAAGTATGACATTGTTGATTTTTTATAAGTGGAACAATAGTGTTTCGCTAGTACTTTTACCCTGGTGTCTTCCTCTATACTATAATCGACCACTGAGGTCTTCCTCTATATTAGAGTCGACCACTGAGGTCTTCCTCTATATTAGAGTCGACCACTGAGGTCTTCCTCTATATTAGAGTCGACCACTGAGGTCTTCCTCTATACTAGAGTCGACCACTGAGGTCTTCCTATATACTAAAGATCGAAAGATTTCGAGTATCGACCACTGAAGTCTTCCTCTATACTATAGTCGATCACTGTTGTCTTCCTCTATACTATACATAGTCGACCACTGAGGTCTTTATCTGTGCTAGAGTCGACCGCTGAGGTCTTCCTCTATACTAGAGTCGACCGCTGAGGTCTTCCTCTATACTAGAGTCGACCACTGAGGTCTTCCTCTATACTGGAGTCGACCACTGAGGTCTTCCTCTATACTAGAGTCGACCACTGAGGTCTTCCTCTATGCTAGAGTCGACCACAAAAGTCTTCCTCTATACTAGAATCGACCACAGAAGTCTTCGGCTATACTAGAGTCGACCACTGAAGTCTTCCACTATACAAGAACTGAGCTCTGAGGACTTCTTCTATACTAGAGTCGACCACGGAAGTCTTCCCCTATACTAGAGTCGACCACTGAAGACTTCCTCAATAATAGAGTCGACCACTGAGGTCTTCCTCTATACTAGAGTCGATCACTGAGGTCTTCCTCTATACTAGAGTCGACCACTGAGGTCTTTCTCTATACTAGAGTCGACCACTGAGGTCTTCCTCTATACTAGAGTCAACCACTGAAGTCTTCCTCAATAATAGATTCGACCACTGCGGTCTTCCTCTATACTAGAGTCGACCACTGAGGTCTTCCTCTATACTACAGTCGACCACTGAGGTCTTCCTCTATACTACAGTCGACCACTGAGGTCTTCATCTATACTAGAGTCGACCGCTGTGGTCTTCCTCTATACCAGACGACCACAGAATCTTCCTCTATAATAGAATCGACCACAGAAGTGTAGGAGAGGAGGTAACGGGGGAGAGGAGGTTTACAAAATTTTTTTTTTCATTTTTTTTCAATTTTTTTCTGAATAGGGAACATTCTAAGAATATTCTGTGAACATTTGAGGTCAATCGGAGCAAACCTGACAAAGATACAGCAGTCTAAGCAACCGCGCCTCATACGTGACTCAGTACATCAGAAAAACTTTAAAGCGTTTTTCCCACAACTTATATTTTCAAAGACCGTGCCTCATAACTCAAAAACTACTGAACGGATCCTTTTGAAATTTTTAACACTATTTCTTTACATAACTTACGAGGTAACGCTGTCGAGTTTTTAAATTTGTAATTTTTCTTATTTAACCATAACCGATTAGTCGATTTTTTCTCGCAAAAATCGCATTTTTTCACTCCACTTCACCCAAAAATGTAAACGTTACCTGGCTATAACGATTATTTAACTAAATAATTATATTTTTTAATTTCTGATGATCCAGTATCGAGTTATGAGGGGCGCCGCAATTCAACTTTTTTTCGAGGCGCTTCCTCATAAACGCTGTCGTTGCCATATTTTTTCATGAAAATGTTACACAATAAACTTTGAAAGTCGTACTTTAATGTAACATTGGTTTCAATCAAAAAATTTTAACCGTTTTGTCACAAAAAAGTCATAAAAAGTTTCCTTTCTTTGCACGGATTAACTTTGTCCCCCTAATCCTGTATAGAGAAAGAACTCAGAACTCGGCTAGTTTACAGTAGAATAAACCCATAGAGTTCGAATATATAACAGACGAAGATGTCAGAGGTGTACTACGATTAGGCAAAGACTTTAGAAGTTGACTCTAGAGGAAAACCAAAGAAGACTTATTTTGTATAGAGAAAATTATTCCCAGTCAATTCTAGGACAGATGGAAACTTTAGGGTCGGTCGGCTCTTATAAAGGAAGACAACAGAAATGTCTTCTTTTATGGACGAAGAAAGTAGAAGTTGACTATAGAAAAAGACTTTGATCTCGTTTACAGAATATATGGGAAGATCTTGGACTTTGACCCTGGAAAAGTCGAAGACTTCACAGGTCGAATATATAACAAAGTTCAATTGTAGACAGGAAGAAGACCACAGTGTGAGACTGTATAGAGTACGGTCTATTGAACCAAGGAAATATATATTTATCTTTTGATATACATAAAAGAACTTCATCTTTATCTTCATTTGGGGATTTCGAAAAATAAATGCTGAATAGAACTTAAATATAAACTAAAGTCAATTTGTTTGTTAAGAAACTAATGATAATGTTCCACATTTTAAAATTCCTACAAGCTGTTGTGGTAATCTCCTAAAATTTGAATATCAGGACAGGGGTGCGTATGACTTATATTAATTTCCATATTACATTATATCGTCGGGTTGTCGCTGGTATTTATTGACCCGTTTTAAAAATATCAAGAACAGATTCATGTTGATAGAAAACATTAAAATATGACATTTTTGGATTTTTTATGATTGGAACAATAGTGTTTAGATCGGTAGTATTTTTATTCCGTTTCTTGAAATAATACAGGAATTTTTTTATTTAGAACCAATTAGAAATATTAAGCTCCTCGATTTATGTTGAATAAGACTTAAATATAAACTGAAGCCAATTTGTATGTTAAGATACTAATGATAAAGTTCCACTTTTACAATTTCTACAATCTGAAGAGGTAATCTCTTATAACTATAATATCAGAGCAGACTTATATTAATTGTCATTTCATATTACATATATTTTTGGGTTTCACTGGTATTTATTGACCCACTTTGATCCATGAAGCACAGATAAAATAAATATATAGAAACAGCAAAATATGACATTATTGGATTTTTTTTATGGTTGGAACAATAGTGTTTAGTTCGATAGTATCTGTTTCTTGATATAATACAAGAAGTTATTTTATTTATAAACAATACGAAATATTAAATTCCTCTGTTGACTCAAGTGTGATTTTCTCCGTTTTATCCCGATGTATTTATCACGGAACGTACACACAGAATGAAAAATAAATATAAATTGAGATGAATTTCTTGGTTGAGAAATAGTGAAAAGTTCTGAAATTTCTTCAATGTACAGTATAAATCAACAGTACAATGCAACTGAAGGAGCAACTGTAAAGATATTGTGGGTGACACAAATGAGAAGAAAACAAGTATATAGTTTCCTGAAACTAAACAAGATCGAAATTAGTAATATGTTGAGAGTACCAACGGGACACTCAAGCTTACAGGCACATCTTCATCACATAGGACTAGCAGAAAACGACAAGTGCAGGACATGCAGGGAAAACATCGAAACAATGGAACATTTTCTGTGTCACTGCCCAGCTTTCACACATGTACTTGACTCTTCTCAGAGGATATGACTGGAAGATACTGAGAAAATTCGTGTGTAGTACCGATTTTCTGTAACCTGTGGTGAATAAAAAATCATAAATAAGGAGCGCACAACAGTCCGAACCACTGGCTTAAGTGTATGTTCATGGACATGAGACGTTTTAACGTCTCCTCTATTCAACCTAACCTAACCTAACAGTATAAATCCCTTAAAATGAATATATCAAAACAGGGGTGCGTATGAATAATAAAAATTTTCATATTATAGAATATATCGTTGAGTTTCAAGTAGGATTTATTAACAAATTTTTAAAATACCAAACGAAGATAAAGGAAGAGTTAGAAGCACGTTTTTATAGTTTCAATTCCATATTTCCCCACTTTTATATGAATAATTTTAACGCATTATTCATTTAAAAGTGGGTCGCGCAGAAATTAGCTTCGAAAAACGCCTAAAGTTGTATTTGGATTTTGTAATTAATACTGAAAATGGAATAAGGCTTCAAAATAAAAACCAATAAATTTTAGGCAATTTGAGACGGTCTTTGTTTTTACTCCAAAGTTGAATTTGAAAATTTGAAATTAGGTTAGAAAACACTAACTACTTTTATAGAGGACAACCTCAGCGGTTGAATTTAGAAAAGAGAAATACCTTAGTGGTTGACTCGAAAATAGATGAAAATCTCTATGGTCGATTCTAGTATAGAGAAATACCTCAGTGAAATAGAGGAAGATCTCAGAAGTCGACTATGTTATAGAGGAAGATCGCAGAAGTCGGTTATGTTATAGACGAAGATCTCAGAAGTCGACTATGTTACGAGTATAGAGGAAGACTTCAGAAGTCGACTCTGTTATAAAGCAAAATCTAAGTTGGCGAATCATATGCTGAAAAATAACGCAGAAGTTACATAGTATACGATGGAAATGTCCATATTATTACTCTCATATAGAAGAAGAATTCACTGTCGACACTTATATAGAAGAGGGCCTCAGAGGCCGACAGTTTTATAGAGGACAAATGCAGAAGTTGATTCTTATATAAAAGAAGAATTCAAAAGTCGACTGTGAGACAGTTCTGATGTCGACTATAATGTTGAGAAAGGCGTCAGATGTCGACCATTTGTATACAAAGTAAGGGGTGCGTATAACTAATATTAGTTTTCATATTATATTACATTGTTGGGTTTTCAGTGATATTTACTGAAATTTGTAAAATTAGCGTTTCTGATTTTTTATGATTGGAGCAATAGCGTACACGTCGGTGGCAGTTTCATTAAATCTGTTTAAATAATAGAAGAGGTTCTTTTATTTATACCAGAATTTAAAATATTAAACTCCTCTGTTTACTCGAGATTTGAGATTTTCTTATTTTTATCCCAATGTATTTATCACGGACCATACACACTGAATGAAACATAAATATGGATGTAGATGACTTGAAATGAAAAGTTTTGAAATTTCTTCAATGTTATCTTCAATGCTAATCTCTTAAAATGATTATATCAGGACAGGGGTGCGTATGACTAATAATAATTTTCCTATTATACAATATATTGTTTTGTTTCCAGTAGAATTTATTAAGAAATTTTTAAAATAGCAAGCACAGACGAGATATTTTTATCATACTTTACAACATTTCTCAGCACGTTTTTAGAACGTTATTTGTATATTTCCCCGCTATTAAATAAATAATTTTACCGCATTGTGAATGAATGTGGGCAAATACTAAAAGTGTACTTCAAGTCGCGCAGAGACTAGCTTCCAAAATTTTTTAAATTTTCCATTTCTTTTTTTTTCCTAAAATAGGTGCCTATAGTTGAAGTTGGATGTTTTGAATTTATACTAATGATGGAATAAACTTTCAAACTAAAAACAAGTAAAGTTTTAGGCAAATTTGAGATGGTCTTTTGTTTCTTCTCCAAAGTTGAATTTGAACATTTTAAATTAGGTTTAAAAAAACGTACTAGTTTTATAGAGGACGACTTCAATGGTCGACATAAGTATACATAGAGATACCCCTTTATGGTTGGCTCTAGTATAGATGCGAATATCAGTGGTCGATTCTAGTATAGAAAAAGACCTCAGTGAAATAGAAGAAGATCTCAGAAGTCGGCTATGTTATAGAGAAAGATCTCAGAAGTCGACTTTGTTATAAAGCAAAATCTCAAGTGGCGAATCCTGTATACAAATATTACTCAGAAGTCGACTAGTATAGGGTGGAAGAGTCCATATTACGACTCGTATAGAAGAAAAGTTCAGATGTCTAAGCCTATATTGAAGACGGCCTTAGATGCCGTCACTTTTATAATGTTTTAGTCCTAATGGTTTCTATTACGGATATAGAACCATATCGATACATCCATTCTAAAACATGCTTAGTCAACTTAGCATGTTTTTAGGCAGATTGCATCTTCACTTACTTAAAATTCCTAATTATATTCATTAAAAATTTGGTGTTTATTCGGCAACACAATCAAAAGTTATTCACACAAGAGTATAGGTCATTTACATTATAAAGAAAAATTATCAAACTTTGATCGCCTCTCCTGAAAATCTACCTTTTTGCTCTTAGCATTGCTTAGAATGGAGGTATCGATATTTAAATATTCGTTTTCGTGTGTTTGTCATGGCATTTTTAAGTTCTAATATATCATTTCTTTTATCTGCCTGACTGTAATATAGATCATAAGGACTAATTTGAATAAAATTCAATTTACAGTAGTTTTTTATGTATGCTATCCACAAATTTTTTTCATTCTATAGCTTACAAACCCAATGATATTAATATTCTGCTTTGAGGAAAAATCAATTTATGTTTATGTTCTCAAGAGATACCTTGTCAATGTTTGTGCAGATGTCATTTGAATTTGCCAGAAAATAAATTTACATATTTTATGAAATATGAGAACACAGTTATATTTTGTAGAATAGTCAAAAAAGACCCGAACAGAGAGAAAAAAATGTATTTAGAAACAAATTGAAATATATGGATTTTAATATTTAGTATTAAATTGGAAAAAAAAAGAGATGGGCATCAATGCTATTTAATTTTAGGGAAATGTGTTAATTTTTTAAAATAAAATTTATGCAAAAAATGGTATTTGGTTTCCAAAGGAAAGCGGACGAGAGGTAGAGGTACCAGGCTCTGGTTTGAAAAAAAAGGTGAATTAAGGGGGATCCATTCGGAGCATTTTTCTTTTACAGATCTATAAATGGTTTTCCTTTTTGTAATATATGTATGCTTTAATCATTCAAATTTCATTTAAGCATTTATTTAAAATCTTACTAATATAATCCATTAACATGCAAAACAATGTGTATTCTTATAAAGCAGTCAAATATAAGATATTTATATTTTAAGCAAAATTTCTCAATTTATACGAGTATTTTCATCGGACAAAATCCTTATAAAAATCCAATAAAATTTCCATGGCAAGCAATCGCATGTCCAAATAATCACAAACCAATTTTTATAGTCGATTTCTATGTTTACATTCAATATCCACCCACTGAACTATTGAACTGGAAGGAAAGGAAAGACGGACATGATATATCTATTTGTCAGTCAATTGCAATGGTGTGAATATTTCCGAGGGTGACAGTGGCAATGGCACTGGGGCAGCATAACACCGATGTATATTATAGTTAGTCCATTGATTGGATGGAATACCAAATGGTCTTCATATGCATATTCATTCAAGTGGTCAGGCAAAGCAAAAAATAAAATTAAATCGAATATCTACAATATTGATATATATACTCGAATATTGATTGATAAGCGAATAAAAAATGTGCTACTACCTGTATTACGAAATAAGGAGAAAAATCCAACATACAAAAATAATATTTTTAAAAATCCGTTATAATCGAGAATAAAATTTCAAACATTGACGGTTTTAAAAATCTAGATAAATATGCAATATTTAACACAAACGTTCAAAATCATTTTTTTCTGGTCGAAAATAAAATCTCAAGCTATTCTAATTTAAAGAGGTCCAAACTTATATACCAAAGGATGTCATTAGCATTCTATTCTCAAGAAAATTTGTCTAATTCAATTTTTAAATTTTTTCTTGTCGAGAATAAAATCTATTATCAAAAAAAATCATATCTTATATCAAAGGATTCCATTAGCGGTTTTATTGTCTGACAAAATATATTTAAAATATTGAACAAATTCATAATCGCAAATTCATTTTATAACTTCTCACCCTCAAACCCACAATACATAATTTCAACTGTAGCGTACAATCATTGACTTTTTGACATCCCTCCAATTGGAAATCCTGTAAAAATATGACATTTTATGGCATCAAATTTGTTCAGTCAATCGAACCTGCATCCGCACCCAAATATGTATTTTAATGGGAAAATAAAATGTTAATTTAGTCCTTTTTCCTGTTCTTCATATTTGCAGATGGTTATATTGACCGTTTGGATAACATCCGCTGTGTATTCGACACCGAAATTTGTTTTCAGCAAAACTATCAAAAATGTTCACACCGAAAGCGGACGAGAGGAGGAGATTTGTGTTTTGGATAGAAAAATGTTCAATTCGAAATTATTGGATATGATCAATTTTGGGCTCTTGTATTGCATACCATTGCTGGTGATGACGGTAAGTGGAAATGTTATTTAATGTTTGCAAATTTGTATGCAAATTTAAACAACAAAAAAGTTTATGGATTTATTAAAAGAATTCATGATTTAAAGATTTTTAAATATAATGATTTAATGATTTAATGATTTAATGATTTAATGATTTAATGATTTAATGATTTAATGATTTAATGATTTAATGATTTAATGATTTAATGATTTAATGATTTAATGATTTAATGATTTAATGATTTAATGATTTAATGATTTAATGATTTAATGATTTAATGATTTAATGATTTAATGATTTAATGATTTAATGATTTAATGATTTAATGATTTAATGATTTATTGATTTAATGATTTAATGATTTAATGATTTAATGATTTAATGATTTAATGATTTAATGATTTAATGATTTAATGATTTAATGATTTAATGATTTAATGATTTAATGATTTAATGATTTAATGATTTAATGATTTAATGATTTAATGATTTAATGATTTAATGATTTAATGATTTAATGATTTAATGATTTAATGATTTAATGATTTAATGATTTAATGATTTAATGATTTAATGAATTAATGATTTAATGATTTAATGATTTAATGATTTAATGATTTAATGAATTAATGATTTAATGATTTAATGATTTAATGATTTAATGATTTAATGATTTAATGATTTAATGATTTAATGATTTAATGATTTAATGATTTAATGATTTAATGATTTAATGATTTAATGATTTAATGATTTAATGATTTAATGATTTAATGATTTAATGATTTAATGATTTAATGATTTAATGATTTAATGATTTAATGATTTAATGATTTAATGATTTAATGATTTAATGATTTAATGATTTAATGATTTAATGATTTAATGATTTAATGATTTAATGATTTAATGATTTAATGATTTAATGATTTAATGATTTAATGATTTAATGATTTAATGATTTAATGATTTAATGATTTAATGATTTAATGATTTAATGATTTAATGATTTAATGATTTAATGATTTAATGATTTAATGATTTAATGATTTAATGATTTAATGATTTAATGATTTAATGATTTAATGATTTAATGATTTAATGATTTAATGATTTAATGATTTAATGATTTAATGATTTAATGATTTAATGATTTAATGATTTAATGATTTAATGATTTAATGATTTAATGATTTAATGATTTAATGATTTAATGATTTAATGATTTAGTGATTTAATGATTTAATGATTTAATGATTTAATGATTTAATGATTTAATGATTTAATGATTTAATGATTTAATGATTTAATGATTTAATGATTTAATGATTTAATGATTTAATGATTTAATGATTTAATGATTTAATGATTTATGATTTAATGATTTAATGATTTAATGATTTAATGATTTAATGATTTAATGATTTAATGATTTAATGATTTAATGATTTAATGATTTAATGATTTAATGATTTAATGATTTAATGATTTAATGATTTAATGATTTAATGATTTAATGATTTAATGATTTAATGATTTAATGATTTAATGATTTAATGATTTAATGATTTAATGATTTAATGATTTAATGATTTAATGATTTAATGATTTAATGATTTAATGATTTAATGATTTAATGATTTAATGATTTAATGATTTAATGATTTAATGATTTAATGATTTAATGATTTAATGATTTAATGATTTAATGATTTAATGATTTAATGTTTTAATGATTTAATGATTTAATGATTTAATGATTTAATGATTTAATGATTTAATGATTTAATGATTTAATGATTTAATGATTTAATGATTTAATGATTTAATGATTTAATGATTTAATGATTTAATGATTTAATGATTTAATGATTTAATGATTTAATGATTTAATGATTTAATGATTTAATGATTTAATGATTTAATGATTTAATGATTTAATGATTTAATGATTTAATGATTTAATGATTTAATGATTTAATGATTTAATGATTTAATGATTTAATGATTTAATGATTTAATGATTTAATGATTTAATGATTTAATGATTTAATGATTTAATGATTTAATGATTTAAATGATTTAATGATTTAATGATTTAATGATTTAATGATTTAATGATTTAATGATTTAATGATTTAATGATTTAATGATTTAATGATTTAATGATTTAATGATTTAATGATTTAATGATTTAATGATTTAATGATTTATGATTTAATGATTTAATGATTTAATGATTTAATGATTTAATGATTTAATGATTTAATGATTTAATGATTTAATGATTTAATGATTTAATGATTTAATGATTTAATGATTTAATGATTTAATGATTTAATGATTTAATGATTTAATGATTTAATGATTTAATGATTTAATGATTTAATGATTTAATGATTTAATGATTTAATGATTTAATGATTTAATGATTTAATGATTTAATGATTTAATGATTTAATGATTTAATGATTTAATGATTTAATGATTTAATGATTTAATGATTTAATGATTTAATGATTTAATGATTTAATGATTTAATGATTTAATGATTTAATGATTTAATGATTTAATGATTTAATGATTTAATGATTTAATGATTTAATGATTTATGATTTAATGATTTAATGATTTAATGATTTAATGATTTAATGATTTAATGATTTAATGATTTAATGATTTAATGATTTAATGATTTAATGATTTATGATTTAATGATTTAATGATTTAATGATTTAATGATTTAATGATTTAATGATTTAATGATTTAATGATTTAATGATTTAATGATTTAATGATTTAATGATTTAATGATTTAATGATTTAATGATTTAATGATTTAATGATTTAATGATTTAATGATTTAATGATTTAATGATTTAATGATTTAATGATTTAATGATTTAATGATTTAATGATTTAATGATTTAATGATTTAATGATTTAATGATTTAATGATTTAATGATTTAATGATTTAATGATTTAATGATTTAATGATTTAATGATTTAATGATTTAATGATTTAATGATTTAATGATTTAATGATTTAATGATTTAATGATTTAATGATTTAATGATTTAATGATTTAATGATTTAATGATTTAATGATTTAATGATTTAATGATTTAATGATTTAATGATTTAATGATTTAATGATTTAATGATTTAATGATTTAATGATTTAATGATTTAATGATTTAATGATTTAATGATTTAATGATTTAATGATTTAATGATTTAATGATTTAATGATTTAATGATTTAATGATTTAATGATTTAATGATTTAATGATTTAATGATTTAATGATTTAATGATTTAATGATTTAATGATTTAATGATTTAATGATTTAATGATTTAATGATTTAATGATTTAATGATTTAATGATTTAATGATTTAATGATTTAATGTTTAATGATTTAATGATTTAATGATTTAATGATTTAATGATTTAATGATTTAATGATTTAATGATTTAATGATTTAATGATTTAATGATTTAATGATTTAATGATTTAATGATTTAATGATTTAATGATTTAATGATTTAATGATTTAATGATTTAATGATTTAATGATTTAATGATTTAATGATTTAATGATTTAATGATTTAATGATTTAATGATTTAATGATTTAACGATTTAATGATTTAATGATTTAATGATTTAATGATTTAATGATTTAATGATTTAATGATTTAATGATTTAATGATTTAATGATTTAATGATTTAATGATTTAATGATTTAATGATTTAATGATTTAATGATTTAATGATTTATGATTTAATGATTTAATGATTTAATGATTTAATGATTTAATGATTTAATGATTTAATGATTTAATGATTTAATGATTTAATGATTTAATGATTTAATGATTTAATGATTTAATGATTTAATGATTTAATGATTTAATGATTTAATGATTTAATGATTTAATGATTTAATGATTTAATGATTTAATGATTTAATGATTTAATGATTTAATGATTTAATGATTTAATGATTTAATGATTTAATGATTTAATGATTTAATGATTTAATGATTTAATGATTTAATGATTTAATGATTTAATGATTTAATGATTTAATGATTTAATGATTTAATGATTTAATGATTTATGATTTAATGATTTAATGATTTAATGATTTAATGATTTAATGATTTAATGATTTAATGATTTAATGATTTAATGATTTAATGATTTAATGATTTAATGATTTAATGATTTAATGATTTAATGATTTAATGATTTAATGATTTAATGATTTAATGATTTAATGATTTAATGATTTAATGATTTAATGATTTAATGATTTAATGATTTAATGATTTAATGATTTAATGATTTAATGATTTAATGATTTAATGATTTAATGATTTAATGATTTAATGATTTAATGATTTAATGATTTAATGATTTAATGATTTAATGATTTAATGATTTAATGATTTAATGATTTAATGATTTAATGATTTAATGATTTAATGATTTAATGATTTAATGATTTAATGATTTAATGATTTAATGATTTAATGATTTAATGATTTAATGATTTAATGATTTAATGATTTAATGATTTAATGATTTAATGATTTAATGATTTAATGATTTAATGATTTAATGATTTAATGATTTAATGATTTAATGATTTAATGATTTAATGATTTAATGATTTAATGATTTAATGATTTAATGATTTAATGATTTAATGATTTAATGATTTAATGATTTAATGATTTAATGATTTAATGATTTAATGATTTAATGATTTAATGATTTAATGATTTAATGATTTAATGATTTAATGATTTAATGATTTAATGATTTAATGATTTAATGATTTAATGATTTAATGATTTAATGATTTAATGATTTAATGATTTAATGATTTAATGATTTAATGATTTAATGATTTAATGATTTAATGATTTAATGATTTAATGATTTAATGATTTAATGATTTAATGATTTAATGATTTAATGATTTAATGATTTAATGATTTAATGATTTAATGATTTAATGATTTAATGATTTAATGATTTAATGATTTAATGATTTAATGATTTAATGATTTAATGATTTAATGATTTAATGATTTATGATTTAATGATTTAATGATTTAATGATTTAATGATTTAATGATTTAATGATTTAATGATTTAATGATTTAATGATTTAATGATTTAATGATTTAATGATTTAATGATTTAATGATTTAATGATTTAATGATTTAATGATTTAATGATTTAATGATTTAATGATTTAATGATTTAATGATTTAATGATTTAATGATTTAATGATTTAATGATTTAATGATTTAATGATTTAATGATTTAATGATTTAATGATTTAATGATTTAATGATTTAATGATTTAATGATTTAATGATTTAATGATTTAATGATTTAATGATTTAATGATTTAATGATTTAATGATTTAATGATTTAATGATTTAATGATTTAATGATTTAATGATTTAATGATTTAATGATTTAATGATTTAATGATTTAATGATTTAATGATTTAATGATTTAATGATTTAATGATTTAATGATTTAATGATTTAATGATTTAATGATTTAATGATTTAATGATTTAATGATTTAATGATTTAATGATTTAATGATTTAATGATTTAATGATTTAATGATTTAATGATTTAATGATTTAATGATTTAATGATTTAATGATTTAATGATTTAATGATTTAATGATTTAATGATTTAATGATTTAATGATTTAATGATTTAATGATTTAATGATTTAATGATTTAATGATTTAATGATTTAATGATTTAATGATTTAATGATTTAATGATTTAATGATTTAATGATTTAATGATTTAATGATTTAATGATTTAATGATTTAATGATTTAATGATTTAATGATTTAATGATTTAATGATTTAATGATTTAATGATTTAATGATTTAATGATTTAATGATTTAATGATTTAATGATTTAATGATTTAATGATTTAATGATTTAATGATTTAATGATTTAATGATTTAATGATTTAATGATTTAATGATTTAATGATTAATGATTTAATGATTTAATGATTTAATGATTTAATGATTTAATGATTTAATGATTTAATGATTTAATGATTTAATGATTTAATGATTTAATGATTTAATGATTTAATGATTTAATGATTTAATGATTTAATGATTTAATGATTTAATGATTTAATGATTTAATGATTTATGATTTAATGATTTAATGATTTAATGATTTAATGATTTAATGATTTAATGATTTAATGATTTAATGATTTAATGATTTAATGATTTAATGATTTAATGATTTAATGATTTAATGATTTAATGATTTAATGATTTAATGATTTAATGATTTAATGATTTAATGATTTAATGATTTAATGATTTAATGATTTAATGATTTAATGATTTAATGATTTAATGATTTAATGATTTAATGATTTAATGATTTAATGATTTAATGATTTAATGATTTAATGATTTAATGATTTAATGATTTAAGATTTAATGATTTAATGATTTAATGATTTAATGATTTAATGATTTAATGATTTAATGATTTAATGATTTAATGATTTAATGATTTAATGATTTAATGATTTAATGATTTAATGATTTAATGATTTAATGATTTAATGATTTAATGATTTAATGATTTAATGATTTAATGATTTAATGATTTAATGATTTAATGATTTAATGATTTAATGATTTAATGATTTAATGATTTAATGATTTAATGATTTAATGATTTAATGATTTAATGATTTAATGATTTAATGATTTAATGATTTAATGATTTAATGATTTAATGATTTAATGATTTAATGATTTATGATTTAATGATTTAATGATTTAATGATTTAATGATTTAATGATTTAATGATTTAATGATTTAATGATTTAATGATTTAATGATTTAATGATTTAATGATTTAATGATTTAATGATTTAATGATTTAATGATTTAATGATTTAATGATTTAATGATTTAATGATTTAATGATTTAATGATTTAATGATTTAATGATTTAATGATTTAATGATTTAATGATTTAATGATTTAATGATTTAATGATTTAATGATTTAATGATTTAATGATTTAATGATTTAATGATTTAATGATTTAATGATTTAATGATTTAATGATTTAATGATTTAATGATTTAATGATTTAATGATTTAATGATTTAATGATTTAATGATTTAATGATTTAATGATTTAATGATTTAATGATTTATGATTTAATGATTTAATGATTTAATGATTTATGATTTAATGATTTAATGATTTAATGATTTAATGATTTAATGATTTAATGATTTAATGATTTAATGATTTAATGATTTAATGATTTAATGATTTAATGATTTAATGATTTAATGATTTAATGATTTAACGATTTAATGATTTAACGATTTAATGATTTAACGATTTAATGATTTAATGATTTAATGATTTAATGATTTAATGATTTAATGATTTAATGATTTAATGATTTAATGATTTAATGATTTAATGATTTAATGATTTAATGATTTAATGATTTAATGATTTAATGATTTAATGATTTAATGATTTAATGATTTAATGATTTAATGATTTAATGATTTAATGATTTAATGATTTAATGATTTAATGATTTAATGATTTAATGATTTAATGATTTAATGATTTAATGATTTAATGATTTAATGATTTAATGATTTAATGATTTAATGATTTAATGATTTAATGATTTAATGATTTAATGATTTAATGATTTAATGATTTAATGATTTAATGATTTAATGATTAATGATTTAATGATTTAATGATTTAATGATTTAATGATTTAATGATTTAATGATTTAATGATTTAATGATTTAATGATTTAATGATTTAATGATTTAATGATTTAATGATTTAATGATTTAATGATTTAATGATTTAATGATTTAATGATTTAATGATTTAATGATTTAATGATTTAATGATTTAATGATTAATGATTTAATGATTTAATGATTTAATGATTTAATGATTTAATGATTTAATGATTTAATGATTTAATGATTTAATGATTTAATGATTTAATGATTTAATGATTTAATGATTTAATGATTTAATGATTTAATGATTTAATGATTTAATGATTTAATGATTTAATGATTTAATGATTTAATGATTTAATGATTTAATGATTTAATGATTTAATGATTTAATGATTTAATGATTTAATGATTTAATGATTTAATGATTTAATGATTTAATGATTTAATGATTTAATGATTTAATGATTTAATGATTTAATGATTTAATGATTTAATGATTTAATGATTTAATGATTTAATGATTTAATGATTTAATGATTTAATGATTTAATGATTTAATGATTTAATGATTTAATGATTTAATGATTTAATGATTTAATGATTTAATGATTTAATGATTTAATGATTTAATGATTTAATGATTTAATGATTTAATGATTTAATGATTTAATGATTTAATGATTTAATGATTTAATGATTTAATGATTTAATGATTTAATGATTTAATGATTTAATGATTTAATGATTTAATGATTTAATGATTTAATGATTTAATGATTTAATGATTTAATGATTTAATGATTTAATGATTTAATGATTTAATGATTTAATGATTTAATGATTTAATGATTTAATGATTTAATGATTTAATGATTTAATGATTTAATGATTTAATGATTTAATGATTTAATGATTTAATGATTTAATGATTTAATGATTTAATGATTTAATGATTTAATGATTTAATGATTTAATGATTTAATGATTTAATGATTTAATGATTATGATTTAATGATTTAATGATTTAATGATTTAATGATTTAATGATTTAATGATTTAATGATTTAATGATTTAATGATTTAATGATTTAATGATTTAATGATTTAATGATTTAATGATTTAATGATTTAATGATTTATGATTTAATGATTTATGATTTAATGATTTAATGATTTAATGATTTAATGATTTAATGATTTAATGATTTAATGATTTAATGATTTAATGATTTAATGATGTAATGATTTAATGATTTAATGATTTAATGATTTAATGATTTAATGATTTAATGATTTAATGATTTAATGATTTAATGATTTAATGATTTAATGATTTAATGATTTAATGATTTAATGATTTAATGATTTAATGATTTAATGATTTAATGATTTAATGATTTAATGATTTAATGATTTAATGATTTAATGATTTAATGATTTAATGATTTAATGATTTAATGATTTAATGATTTAATGATTTAATGATTTATGATTTAATGTTTTATGATTTAATGATTTAATGATTTAATGATTTAATGATTTAATGATTTAATGATTTAATGATTTAATGATTTAATGATTTAATGATTTAATGATTTAATGATTTAATGATTTAATGATTTAATGATTTAATGATTTAATGATTTAATGATTTAATGATTTAATGATTTAATGATTTAATGATTTAATGATTTAATGATTAATGATTTAATGATTTAATGATTTAATGATTTATGATTTAATGATTTAATGATTTAATGATTTAATGATTTAATGATTTAATGATTTAATGATTTAATGATTTAATGATTTAATGATTTAATGATTTAATGATTTAATGATTTAATGATTTAATGATTTAATGATTTAATGATTTAATGATTTAATGATTTAATGATTTAATGATTTAATGATTTAATGATTTAATGATTTAATGATTTAATGATTTAATGATTTAATGATTTAATGATTTAATGATTTAATGATTTAATGATTTAATGATTTAATGATTTAATGATTTAATGATTTAATGATTTAATGATTTAATGATTTAATGATTTAATGATTTAATGATTTAATGATTTAATGATTTATGATTTAATGATTTAATGATTTAATGATTTAATGATTTAATGATTTAATGATTTAATGATTTAATGATTTAATGATTTAATGATTTAATGATTTAATGATTTAATGATTTAATGATTTAATGATTTAATGATTTAATGATTTAATGATTTAATGATTTAATGATTTAATGATTTAATGATTTAATGATTTAATGATTTAATGATTTAATGATTTAATGATTTAATGATTTAATGATTTAATGATTTAATGATTTAATGATTTAATGATTTAATGATTTAATGATTTAATGATTTAATGATTTAATGATTTAATGATTTAATGATTTAATGATTTAATGATTTAATGATTTAATGATTTAATGATTTAATGATTTAATGATTTAATGATTTAATGATTTAATGATTTAATGATTTAATGATTTAATGATTTAATGATTTAATGATTTAATGATTTAATGATTTAATGATTTAATGATTTAATGATTTAATGATTTAATGATTTAATGATTTAATGATTTAATGATTTAATGATTTAATGATTTAATGATTTAATGATTTAATGATTTAATGATTTAATGATTTAATGATTTAATGATTTAATGATTTAATGATTTAATGATTTAATGATTTAATGATTTAATGATTTAATGATTTAATGATTTAATGATTTAATGATTTAATGATTTAATGATTTAATGATTTAATGATTTAATGATTTAATGATTTATGATTAATGATTTAATGATTTAATGATTTAATGATTTAATGATTTAATGATTTAATGATTTAATGATTTAATGATTTAATGATTTAATGATTAATGATTTAATGATTTATGATTTAATGATTTAATGATTTAATGATTTAATGATTTAATGATTTAATGATTTAATGATTTAATGATTTAATGATTTAATGATTTAATGATTTAATGATTTAATGATTTAATGATTTAATGATTTAATGATTTAATGATTTAATGATTTAATGATTTAATGATTTAATGATTTAATGATTTAATGATTTAATGATTTAATGATTTAATGATTTAATGATTTAATGATTTAATGATTTAATGATTTAATGATTTAATGATTTAATGATTTAATGATTTAATGATTTAATGATTTAATGATTTAATGATTTAATGATTTAATGATTTAATGATTTAATGATTTAATGATTTAATGATTTAATGATTTAATGATTTAATGATTTAATGATTTAATGATTTAATGATTTAATGATTTAATGATTTATGATTTAATGATTTAATGATTTAATGATTTAATGATTTAATGATTTAATGATTTAGTGATTTAATGACTATATTCCACTCACGCTTTCAAACTTTTCGTTTTAGGTCCTCTACAGTAAAATTGCCATTGCCCTGTGGCGCAGTTCCCGCGGTCTCACCCATCACTTTGCCCAGCATCAGGATAACAGCATGGGTCTGCATAATAGCATGTATCACCACCAACACAATCATCATCACCAACATAATCATGTGCATAACAATCATCATCTCCACAACAATCATCAGATGCAGCAGTCCTCGACGGCACAACACAATCCAGGATTGGGTACACCACTCTCTGTGGGAAGTGGTGTCTCATCGACATTGTCCCGCAAAGAGAGCAGTAAATATGAAAAACGTGGCGTCAATGTAACCGAGAGTCAGGTAAGCGAGAAGAGAAGTGGGTGTTCATTTAAAAAACTACTTGTGAAGGATTTTTGTTTTATTTCAAAATTGTACATTTGTGGAAAAAATTGTAATAAATTTAGATTTTTGTAACATTATCATGCTGAATTACGCCTAAGTATATTATTTCATGCATTTTTCGCTTATTTGCTAATTTTATCCCAATTTACCTAATAACAATACTCTTGTTTCACATTTCGATTGAAGCTGCATGCTTTTAAAATCTCATTTCCGTTTTTGTTATCCACATCCGGGGGGAGAATTTTAATGATGATAGATAGGTTTTCCAAGAATGCACTTTAGTTTTGTATTAAATTTCACAATAATGATATTTGCATAAACTCTTATTTGAATTTATGGTGAATTTGTATAACTGTTCATATTGAAATATAATTTCGGAAATTTAAATTTGCTTTTCATTTTGCAAAAATTAAAAAAAAAAACGCAATGTGAATATAATAAATGGAATTTATATTTTATAAAGTCTAACGACCTCTGAGGTCTTCCTCTATACTAGAGTCGACCTCTGAGGTCTTCCTCTATACTAGAGTCGACCTCTGAGGCCTACCTCTATACTAGAGTCGACCTCTAGAGTCTTCATCTATACTAGCGTCGGCCTCTAGGGTCTTCCTCTATACTGGAGTCGACACCTGAAGTCTTTCTGATTCGCTGTCAATTCGAGTCGCTGTGAATGTTTATGTCCTTTAGTGTATGTATGTATGCATGCTATCCCCTAAATATACTTATAGTATCTGTTTAACCGAAAAAAATTAAACTGTCACACTTTTAATCTGATTGCATTTTCCGTCTCCACTTTTTCCTATATCTTATTCTACCCGTCTTAAAAAAAATATAAATAAATACAATACAATCGCGACATTTTTAAAAATATACAAATATTTTTGTTTACAAAATATACGACTGTCTCGCTATAACTGTGCTATCCATGTTTGTGGGATTTTTATACGTCGGGATAAAAAAAAACGAAAA
>CAWVNW010000044.1:0-110000 GCA_963930755.1 Eudasyphora cyanicolor
GAATTCGTCGATTTTTGACGAATTCGGCAAATTTTGACGAATTCGCCGATTTTTGACGAATTCGTCGATTTTTGACGAATTCGTCGATTTTTGACGAATTCGGCAAATTTTGACGAATTCGCCGATTTTTGACGAATTCGGCAAATTTTGACGAATTCGTCGATTTTTGACGAATTGGTCGATTTTTGACGAATTCGTCGATTTTGACGAATTGACGAATTCGTCGATTTTTGACGAATTCGGCAAATTTTGACGAATTCGTCGATTTTTGACGAATTCGCCGATTTTTGACGAATTCGCCAAATTTTGACGAGATATTAGCATTTTAAGTTTTGCTAAATTCTGGCCAAAAATTATTGATAACAAAAGTTCGCCCTTTTCCTTCTACGGGGCTTATTTAACGAGATATTTGCATTTTAAGTTTTGCTAAATTTTGGCCAAAAATTAGTGATAACAAAATTTCGTCCTTTTCCTTCTACAAGATATTTGAATTTTAAATTTCGCCGATTTTTGACGAATTCGTCGATTTTCGACGAATTCGCCGATTTGTGAAGAATTCGGCAAATTTTGACGAATTGACGAATTCGTCGATTTTTGACGAATTCGGCAAATTTTGACGAATTCGTCGATTTTTGACGAATTCGCGATTTTGACGAATTCGCCGATTTTTGACGAATTCGCCAAATTTTGACGAGATATTAGCATTTTAAGTTTTGCTAAATTCTGGCCAAAAATTATTGATAACAAAAGTTCGCCCTTTTCCTTCTACGGGGCTTATTTAACGAGATATTTGCATTTTAAGTTTTGCTAAATTTTGGCCAAAAATTAGTGATAACAAAATTTCGTCCTTTCCTTCTACAAGATATTTGAATTTTAAATTTTGCAAAATTTTTGCTAAAAAGTTGTGATAACAAAATTTCGCCCTTTTCCTTCTTCGGGGATTATTTAACGAGATATTTGCATTTTAAGTTTTGCTAAATTTTATCCAAATAATAGTGATAACAAAATTTCGGCCCTTTTCCTTCTACGGGGCTTATTTAACGAGATATTTCCATTTTAAGTTTTGCTAAATTCTGGGCAAAAATTAGTGATAACAAAAGTTCGCCCCTTTCCTTCTACGGGGCTTATTTAACGAGATATTTGCATTTTAAGTTTTGCTATATTCTGGGCAAAAATTAGTGATAACAAAATTTCGTCCTTTTCCTTCTACGAGGCTTATTTAACAAGATTTGCAATTTTGACGAATTCGTCGATTTTTTACGAATTCGGCAAATTTTGACGAATTCGCCGATTTTTGACGAATTCGGCAAATTTTGACGAATTCGTCGATTTTTGACGAATTCGTCGATTTTTGACGAATTCGGCAAATTTTGACGAATTCGGCAAATTTTGACGAATTCGTAGATTTTTGACGAATTCGCCGATTTTGACGAATTCGGCAAATTTTGACGAATTCGACAAATTTTGACGAATTCGTCAAATTTTGACGAATTCGTCGATTTTTGACGAATTCGGCAAATTTTGACGAATTCGTCGATTTTTGACGAATTCGCGAATTTTGACGAATTCGCCGATTTTTGACGAATTCGCCAAATTTTGACGAGATATTAGCATTTTAAGTTTTGCTAAATTCTGGCCAAAAATTATTGATAACAAAATTTCGCCCTTTTCCTTCTACGGGGCTTATTTAACGAGATATTTGCATTTTAAGTTTTGCTAAATTTTGGCCAAAAATTAGTGATAACAAAATTTCGTCCTTTTCCTTCTACAAGATATTTGAATTTTAAATTTCGCCGATTTTTGACGAATTCGGCAAATTTTAACGAATTCGTCGATTTTCGACGAATTCGGCAAATTTTGACGAATTGACGAATTCGTCGATTTTTGACGAATTCGGCAAATTTTGACGAATTCGCGAATTTTGACGAATTCGCCGATTTTTGACGAATTCGCCAAATTTTGACGAGATATTAGCATTTTAAGTTTTGCTAAATTCTGGCCAAAAATTATTGATAACAAAAGTTCGCCCTTTTCCTTCTACGGGGCTTATTTAACGAGATATTTGCATTTTAAGTTTTGCTAAATTTTGGCCAAAAATTAGTGATAACAAAATTTCGTCCTTTTCCTTCTACAAGATATTTGAATTTTAAATTTTGCAAAATTTTTGCTAAAAAGTTGTGATAACAAAATTTCGCCCTTTCCTTCTTCGGGGATTATTTAACGAGATATTTGCATTTTAAGTTTTGCTAAATTTTTATCCAAATAATAGTGATAAAAAATTTCGCCCTTTTCCTTCTACGGGCTTATTTAACGAGATATTTCCATTTTAAGTAAAAATTAGTGATAACAAAAGTTCGTCCTTTTCCTTCTACGAGGCTTATTTAACAAGATATTTGAATTTTAAATTTTGCAAAATTTTTGCTAAATAATTGTGATAATAAAATTTCGCCCTTTTCCTTCTTCGGGGATTATTAACGAGATATTTGCATTTAACGAGATATTTGCATTTTAAGTTTTGCTAAATTTTGGCCAAAAATTAGTGATAACAAAATTTCACCCTTTTCCTTCTACGGGGATTATTTAACGAGATATTTGCATTTTAAGTTTTGCTAAATTTTATCCAAATAATAGTGATAACAAAATTTCGATTTTTTGACGAATTCGCCGATTTTGACGAATTCGGCAAATTTTGACGAATCGGCAAATTTTGACGAATTCGTCGATTTTTGACGAATTCACCGATTTTTGACGAATTCGCCGATTTTTGACGAATTCGGCAAATTTTGACGAATTCGTCGATTTTTGACGAATTCGCCGATTTTGACGAATTCGGCAAATTTTGACGAATTCGCCGATTTTTGACGAATTCGGCAAATTTTGACGAATTCGCCGATATTTGACGAAGTCGGCAAATTTTGACGAATTCGTCGATTTTTGACGAATTCGGCAAATTTTGACGAATTCGCCGATTTTTGACGAATTCGTCGATTTTTGACGAATTCGTCGATTTTTGACAAATTCGCCGATTTTGACGAATTCGCCGATTTTTGACGAATTCGGCAAATTTTGACGAATTCGTCGATTTTTGACGAATTCGTCGATTTTCGACGAATTCGCCGATTTTTGACGAATTCGTCGATTTTTGACGAATTGACGAATTCGTCGATTTTTGACGAATTCGGCAAATTTTGACGAATTCGTCGATTTTTGACGAATTCGTCGATTTTTGACGAATCGGCAAATTTTGACGAATTCGCCGATTTTTGACGAATTCGGCAAATTTTGACGAATTTGCCGATTTTTGACGAATTCGGCAAATTTTGACGAATTCGTCGATTTTGACGAATTCGGCAAATTTTGACGAATTCGTCGATTTTTGACGAATTCGCCGATTTTTGACGAATTCGGCAAATTTTGACGAATTCGCCGATTTTTGACGAATTCGTCGATTTTTGACGAATTCGCCGATTTTTGACGAATTCGGCAAATTTTGACGAATTGACGAATTCGTCGATTTTTGACGAATTCGGCAAATTTTGACGAATTCGCCGATTTTTTGACGAATTCGCCAAATTTTGACGAGATATTAGCATTTTAAGTTTTGCTAAATTCTGGCCAAAAATTATTGATAACAAAAATTCGCCCTTTTCCTTCTACGGGGCTTATTTAACGAGATATTTGCATTTTAAGTTTTGCTAAATTTTGGCCAAAAATTAGTGATAACAAAAGTTCGCCCCTTTCCTTCTACGGGCTTATTTAACGAGATATTTGCATTTTAAGTTTTGCTAAATTCTGGGCAAAAATTAGTGATTACAAAATTTCGTCCTTTTCCTTCTACGAGGCTTATTTAACAAGATTTGCAATTTTGACGAATTCGTCGATTTTGACGAATTCGCCGATTTTTGACGAATTCGGCAAATTTTGACGAATTGACCGAATTCGTCGATTTTTGACGAATTCGGCAAATTTGACGAATTCGCCGATTTTTGACGAATTCGCCAAATTTTGACGAGATATTAGCATTTTAAGTTTTGCTAAATTCTGGCCAAAAATTATTGATAACAAAAATTCGCCCTTTTCCTTCTACGGGGCTTATTTAACGAGATATTTGCATTTTAAGTTTTGCTAAATTTTGGCCAAAAATTAGTGATAACAAAAGTTCGCCCCTTTCCTTCTACGGGGCTTATTTAACGAGATATTTGCATTTTAAGTTTTGCTAAATTCTGGGCAAAAATTAGTGATTACAAAATTTCGTCCTTTTCCTTCTACGAGGCTTATTTAACAAGATTTGCAATTTTGACGAATTCGGCAAATTTTGACGAATTCGTCGATTTTTGACGAATTCGGCAAATTTTGACGAATTCGTCGATTTTTGACGAATTCGTCGATTTTTGACGAATTCGGCAAATTTTGACGAATTCGGCAAATTTTGACGAATTCGTCGATTTTTGACGAATCGACGAATTCGTCAAAATTTGCCGAATTCGTCAAAATTTGCCGAATTCGCCGATTTTTGACGAATCGGCAAATTTTGACGAATTCGCCGATTTTTGACGAATTCGGCAAATTTTGACGAATTCGTCGATTTTTGACGAATCGTCGATTTTGACGAATTCGGCAAATTTTGACGAATTCGCCGATTTTTGACGAATTCGGCAAATTTTGACGAATTCGTCGATTTTTGACGAATTCGGCAAATTTTGACGAATTCGCCGATTTTTGACGAATTCGGCAAATTTTGACGAATTCGTCGATTTTTGACGAATTCGGCAAATTTTGACGAATTCGCCGATTTTTGACGAATTCGGCAAATTTTGACGAATTCGCCGATTTTTGACGAATTCGGCAAATTTTGACGAATTCGTCGATTTTTGACGAATTCGGCAAATTTTGACGAATTCGTCGATTTTTGACGAATTCGGCAAATTTTGACCATTTTTGTCGATTTTTGACGAATTCGGCAAATTTTGACGAATTCGGCAAATTTTGACGAATTCGTCGATTTTTGACGAATTCACACCGATTTTTGACGAATTCGCCGATTTTTGACGAATTCGTCGATTTTTGACGAATTCGTCGATTTTTGACGAATTCGGCAAATTTTGACGAATTCGCCGATTTTTGACGAATTCGGCAAATTTTGACGAATTCGTCGATTTTTGGACGAATTCGCCGATTTTGACGAATTCGGCAAATTTTGACGAATTCGCCGATTTTTGACGAATTCGGCAAATTTTGACGAATTCGCCGATTTTTGACGAATTCGCCGATTTTTGACGAATTCGTCGATTTTGACGAATTCGTCCGATTTTTGAATTCGGCAAATTTTGACGAATTCGTCGATTTTTGCGAATTCGTCGATTTTTGACGAATTCGTCGATTTTGACGAATTCGTCCGATTTTTGACGAATTCGTCGATTTTTGACGAATTCGTCGATTTTGACGAATTCGTCGATTTTGAGGAATTCGTTCGATTTTTGACGAATTCGTCGATTTTTGACGAATTCGCCGATTTTTGACGAATTCGGCAAATTTTGACGAATTCGCCGATTTTTGACGAATTCGTCGATTTTTGACGAATTCGCGATTTTTGACGAATTCGTCGATTTTTGACGAATTCGTCGATTTTTGACGAATTCGGCAAATTTTGACGAATTCGTCGATTTTTGACGAATTCGGCAAATTTTGACGAATTGACGAATTCGTCGATTTTTGACGAATTCGCCGATTTTTGACGAATTCGCCAAATTTTGACGAATTCGCCGATTTTTGACGAATTCGGCAAATTTTGACGGATTCGCCGATTTTTGACGAATTCGGCAAATTTTGACGAATTGACGAATTCGGCAAATTTTGACGAATTCGTCGATTTTTGACGAATTCTCGAATTTTGACGAATTCGCCGATTTTTGACGAATTCGCGATTTTTGACGAATTCGGCAAATTTTGACGAATTCGCCGATTTTGACGAATTCGGCAAATTTTGACGAATCGTCGATTTTTGACGAATTCGTCGATTTTTGACGAATTCGTCGATTTTTGAGGAATTCGTCGATTTTTGAGGAATTCGTCGATTTTGACGAATTCGTCGATTTTTGACGAATTCGCCGATTTTTGACGAATTCGGCAAATTTTGACGAATTCGCCGATTTTTGACGAATTCGCCGATTTTTGACGAATTCGTCGATTTTTGACGAATTCGTCGATTTTTTGACGAATTCGGCAAATTTTGACGAATTCGTCGATTTGTGACGAATTCGTCGATTTTCGACGAATTCGCCGATTTTTGACGAATTCGGCAAATTTTGACGAATTGACGAATTCGTCGATTTTTGACGAATTCGGCAAATTTTGACGAATTGACGAATTCGTCGATTTTTGACGAATTCGGCAAATTTTGACGAATTCGCGAATTTTGACGAATTCGCCAAATTTTGACGAGATATTAGCATTTTAAGTTTTGCTAAATTCTGGCCAAAAATTATTGATAACAAAAGTTCGCCCTTTTCCTTCTACGGGGCTTATTTAACGAGATATTTGCATTTTAAGTTTTGCTAAATTTTGGCAAAAATTAGTGATAACAAAATTTCGTCCTTTTCCTTCTACAAGATATTTGAATTTTAAATTTTGCAAAATTTTTGCTAAAAAGTTGTGATAACAAAATTTCGCCCTTTTCCTTCTTCGGGGATTATTTAACGAGATATTTGCATTTTAAGTTTTGCTAAATTTTATCCAAATAATAGTGATAAAAAAATTTCGCCCTTTTCCTTCTACGGGGCTTATTTAACGAGATATTTCCATTTTAAGTTTTGCTAAATTCTGGGCAAAAAATTAGTGATAACAAAAGTTCGTCCTTTTCCTTCTACGAGGCTTATTTAACAAGATATTTGATTTTAAATTTTGCAAAATTTTTGCTAAATAATTGTGATAATAAAATTTCGCCCTTTTCCTTCTTCGTGGATTATTAACGAGATATTTGCATTTTAAGTTTTGCTAAATTTTATTCAAATAATAGTGATAACAAAATTTCGCCCTTTTCCTTCTACGGGGCTTATTTAACGAGATATTTGCATTTTAAGTTTTGCTACATTTTGGCCAAAAATTAGTGATAACAAAATTTCACCCTTTTCCTTCTACGGGGATTATTTAACGAGATATTTGCATTTTAAGTTTTGCTAAATTTTATCCAAATAATAGTGATAACAAAATTTCGATTTTTTGACGAATTCGCCGATTTTTGACGAATTCGGCAAATTTTGACGAATTCGGCAAATTTTGACGAATTCGTCGATTTATGACGAATTCGGCAAATTTTGACGAATTCGTCGATTTTTGACGAATTCGTCGATTTTTGACGAATTCGTCGATTTTTGACGAATTCGGCAAATTTTGACGAATTCGCCGATTTTTGACGAATTCGGCAAATTTTGACGAATTCGTCGATTTTTGACGAATTCGTCGATTTTTGACGAATTCGGCAAATTTTGACGAATTCGGCAAATTTTGACGAATTCGTCGATTTTTGACGAATTCACCGATTTTTGACGAATTCGCCGATTTTTGACGAATTCGTCGATTTTTGACGAATTCGTCGATTTTCGACGAATTCGCCGATTTTTGACGAATTCGTCGATTTTTGACGAATTGACGAATTCGTCGATTTTTGACGAATTCGGCAAATTTTGACGAATTCGTCGATTTTTGACGAATTCGGCAAATTTTGACGAATTCGTCGATTTTTGACGAATTCGGCAAATTTTGACGAATTTGCCGATTTTTGACGAATTCGGCAAATTTTGACGAATTGACGAATTCGTCGATTTTTGACGAATTCGGCAAATTTTGACGAATTCGTCGATTTTTGACGAATTCGCCGATTTTGACGAATTCGGCAAATTTTGACGAATTCGCCGATTTTTGACGAATTCGTCGATTTTTGACGAATTCGCCGATTTTTGACGAATTCGGCAAATTTTGAACGAATTGACGAATTCGTCGATTTTTGACGAATTCGGCAAATTTTGACGAATTCGCCGATTTTTTGACGAATTCGCCAAATTTTGACGAGATATTAGCATTTTAAGTTTTGCTAAATTCTGGCCAAAAATTATTGATAACAAAAATTCGCCCTTTTCCTTCTACGGGCTTATTTAACGAGATATTTGCATTTTAAGTTTTGCTAAATTTTGGCCAAAAATTAGTGATAACAAAAGTTCGCCCCTTTCCTTCTACGGGGCTTATTTAACGAGATATTTGCATTTTAAGTTTTGCTAAATTCTGGGCAAAAATTAGTGATAACAAAATTTCGTCCTTTTCCTTCTACGAGGCTTATTTAACAAGATTTGCAATTTTGACGAATTCGGCAAATTTTGACGAATTCGCCGATTTTTGACGAATTCGGCAAATTTTGACGAATTCGGCAAATTTTGACGAATTCGTCGATTTTTGACGAATTCGCCGATTTTGACGAATTCGGCAAATTTTGACGAATTCGGCAAATTTTGACGAATTCGTCGATTTTTGACGAATTCGGCAAATTTTGACGAATTCGGCAAATTTTGACGAATTCGTCGATTTTGACGAATTCACCCGATTTTTGACGAATTCGCCGATTTTTGACGAATTCGTCGATTTTTGACGAATTCGTCGATTTTTGACGAATTCGGCAAATTTTGACGAATTCGCCGATTTTTGACGAATTCGGCAAATTTTGACGAATTCGTCGATTTTTGACGAATTCGGCAAATTTTGACGAATTCGCCGATTTTTGACGAATTCGGCAAATTTTGACGAATTCGCCGATTTTTGACGAATTCGCCGATTTTTGACGAATTCGTCGATTTTTGACGAATTCGTCGATTTTTGACGAATTCGTCGATTTTTGACGAATTCGTCGATTTTTGACGAATTCGTCGATTTTTGAATTCGGCAAATTTTGACGAATTCGTCGATTTTTGACGAATTCGGCAAATTTTGACGAATTCGCCGATTTTTGACGAATTCGGCAAATTTTGACGAATTCGTCGATTTTTGACGAATTCGTCGATTTTTGACGAATTCGCCGATTTTTGACGAATTCGGCAAATTTTGACGAATTCGCCGATTTTTGACGAATTCGGCAAATTTTGACGAATCGTCGATTTTTGACTAATTCGTCGATTTTTGACGAATTCGTCGATTTTTGACGAATTCGTCGATTTTTGAGGAATTCGTCGATTTTTGACGAATTCGTCGATTTTTGACGAATTCGCCGATTTTTGACGAATTCGGCAAATTTTGACGAATTCGCCGATTTTTGACGAATTCGCCGATTTTTGACGAATTCGTCGATTTTGACGAATTCGTCGATTTTGACGAATTCGTCGATTTTTGACGAATTCGCCGATTTTTGACGAATTCGGCAAATTTTGACGAATTGACGAATTCGTCGATTTTTGACGAATTCGTCGATTTTTGACGAATTCGGCAAATTTTGACGAATTGACGAATTCGTAGATTTTTGACGAATTCGCCGATTTTTGACGAATTCGGCAAATTTTGACGAATTCGCCGATTTTTGACGAATTCGCCGATTTTTGACGAATTCGTCGATTTTTGACGAATTCGTCGATTTTTGACGAATTCGTCGATTTTTGACGAATTCGGCAAATTTTGACGAATTCGGCAAATTTTGACGAATTCGTCGATTTTCGACGAATTCGCCGATTTTTGACGAATTCGGCAAATTTTGACGAATTCGTCGATTTTTGACGAATTCGTCGATTTTTGACGACGAATTCGGCAAATTTTGACGAATTCGTCGATTTTTGACGAATTCGGCAAATTTTGACGAATTCGCCGATTTTTGACGAATTCGGCAAATTTTGACGAATTCGTCGATTTTTGACGAATTCGGCAATTTTTGACGAATTCGCCAAATTTTGACAAATTCGTCGATTTTTGACGAATTCGGCAAATTTTGACGAATTCGCCGATTTTTGACGAATTCGCCAAATTTTGACGAGATATTAGCATTTTAAGTTTTGCTAAATTCTGGCAAAAATTATTGATAACAAAAATTCGCCCTTTTCCTTCTACGGGCTTATTTAACGAGATATTTGCATTTTAAGTTTTGCTAAATTTTGGCCAAAAATTAGTGATAACAAAAGTTCGCCCTTTTCCTTCTACGGGGCTTATTTAACGAGATATTTGCATTTTAAGTTTTGCTAAATTCTGGGCAAAAATTAGTGATAACAAAATTTCGTCCTTTTCCTTCTACGAGGCTTATTTAACAAGATATTTGAATTTTAAATTTTGCAAAATTCTGGGCAAAAATTAGTGATAACAAAATTTCGTCCTTTTCCTTCTACGAGGCTTATTTAACAAGATATTTGAATTTTAAATTTTGCAAAATTTTTGCTAAATAATTGTGATAATAAAATTTCGCCCTTTTCCTTCTTCGGGGATTATTAACGAGATATTTGCATTTTAAGTTTTGCTAAATTTTATCCAAATAATAGTGATAACAAAATTTCGCCCTTTTCCTTCTACGGGGCTTATTTAACGAGATATTTGCATTTTAAGTTTTGCTAAATTTTGGCCAAAAATTAGTGATAACAAAATTTCACCCTTTTCCTTCTACGGGGATTATTTAACGAGATATTTGCATTTTAAGTTTTGCTAAATTTTATCCAAATAATAGTGATAACAAAATTTCGATTTTTTGACGAATTCGGCAAATTTTGACGAATTCGTCGATTTTTGACGAATTCGGCAAATTTTGACGAATTCGCCGAATTTTGACGAATTCGCCGAATTTTGACGAATTCGCCGAATTTTGACGAATTCGGCAAATTTTGACGAATTCGTCGATTTTTGACGAATTCGGCAAATTTTGACGAATTCGGCAAATTTTGACGAATTCGGCAAATTTTGACGAATTCGGCAAATTTTGACGAATTCGGCAAATTTTGACGAATTCGTCGATTTTTGACGAATTCGGCAAATTTTGACGAATTCGCCGATTTTTTGACGAATTCGGCAAATTTTGAAGAATTCGGCAAATTTTGACGAATTCGTCGATTTTCGACGAATTTTGACGAATTCGTCGATTTTTGACGAATTCGGCAATTTTTGACGAATTCGCCAAATTTTGACGAATTCGTCGATTTTTGACGAATTCGGCAAATTTTGACGAATTCGCCGATTTTTGACGAATTCGCCAAATTTTGACGAGATATTAGCATTTTAAGTTTTGCTAAATTCTGGCCAAAAATTATTGATAACAAAAATTCGCCCTTTTCCTTCTACGGGGCTTATTTAACGAGATATTTGCATTTTAAGTTTTGCTAAATTTTGGCCAAAAATTAGTGATAACAAAAGTTCGCCCTTTTCCTTCTACGGGGCTTATTTAACGAGATATTTGCATTTTAAGTTTTGCTAAATTCTGGGCAAAAATTAGTGATAACAAAATTTCGTCCTTTTCCTTCTACGAGGCGTATTTAACAAGATATTTGAATTTTAAATTTTGCAAAATTTTTGCTAAATAATTGTGATAATAAAATTTCGCCCTTTTCCTTCTTCGGGGATTATTAACGAGATATTTGCATTTTAAGTTTTGCTAAATTTTATCCAAATAATAGTGATAACAAAATTTCGCCCTTTTCCTTCTACGGGGCTTATTTAACGAGATATTTGCATTTTAAGTTTTGCTAAATTTTGGCCAAAAATTAGTGATAACAAAATTTCACCCTTTTCCTTCTACAGGATTATTTAACGAGATATTTGCATTTTAAGTTTTGCTAAATTTTATCCAAATAATAGTGATAACAAAATTTCGATTTTTTGACGAATTCGGCAAATTTGACGAATTCGTCGATTTTTGACGAATTCGGCAAATTTTGACGAATTCGCCGAATTTTGACGAATTCGCCGAATTTTGACGAATTCGCCGAATTTTGACGAATTCGGCAAATTTTGACGTCGATTTTTGACGAATTCGGCAAATTTTGACGAATTCGGCAAATTTTGACGAATTCGGCAAATTTTGACGAATTCGTCGATTTTTGACGAATTCGGCAAATTTTGACGAATTCGCCGATTTTTGACGAATTCGGCAAATTTTGACGAATTCGGCAAATTTTGACGAATTCGGCAAATTTTGACGAATTCGTCGATTTTTGACGAATTCGGCAAATTTTGACGAATTCGCCGATTTTTGACGAATTCAGCAAATTTTGACGAATTCGGCAAATTTTGACGAATTCGTCGATTTTTGACGAATTCGTCGATTTTTGACGAATTCGGCAAATTTGACGAATTCGGCAAATTTTGACGAATTCGTCGATTTTTGACGAATTCGTCGATTTTTGACGAATTCGGCAAATTTTGACGAATTCGCCGATTTTTGACGAATTCGGCAAATTTTGACGAATTCGTCGATTTTTGACGAATTCGGCAAATTTTGACGAATTCGCCGATTTTGACGAATTCGCCGATTTTGACGAATTCGACAAATTTTGACGAATTCGTCGATTTTTGACGAATTCGGCAAATTTTGACGAATTCGCCGATTTTTGACGAATTCGGCAAATTTTGACGAATTCGTCGATTTTTGACGAATTCGGCAAATTTTGACGAATTCGTCGATTTTCGACGAATTCGCCGATTTTTGACGAATTCGGCAAATTTTGACGAATTCGTCGATTTTTGACGAATTCGGCAAATTTTGACGAATTCGTCGATTTTTGACGAATTCGCGAATTTTGACGAATTCGCCGATTTTTGACGAATTCGCCAAATTTTGACGAGATATTAGCATTTTAAGTTTTGCTAAATTCTGGCCAAAAATTATTGATAACAAAAGTTCGCCCTTTTCCTTCTACGGGGCTTATTTAACGAGATATTTGCATTTTAAGTTTTGCTAAATTTTGGCCAAAAATTAGTGATAACAAAATTTCGTCCTTTTCCTTCTACAAGATATTTGAATTTTAAATTTTGCAAAATTTTTGCTAAAAAGTTGTGATAACAAAATTTCGCCCTTTCCTTCTTCGGGGATTATTTAACGAGATATTTGCATTTTAAGTTTTGCTAAATTTTATCCAAATAATAGTGATAACAAAATTTCGCCCTTTTCCTTCTACGGGGCTTATTTAACGAGATATTTCCATTTTAAGTTTTGCTAAATTCTGGGCAAAAATTAGTGATAACAAAAGTTCGCCCCTTTCCTTCTACGGGGCTTATTTAACGAGATATTTGCATTTAAGTTTTGCTAAATTCTGGGCAAAAATTAGTGATAACAAAATTTCGTCCTTTTCCTTCTACGAGGCTTATTTAACAAGATATTTGAATTTTAAATTTTGCAAAATTTTGACGAATTCGTCGATTTTTGACGAATTCGCCGATTTTTGACGAATTCGGCAAATTTTGACGAATTCGTCGATTTTTGACGAATTCGCCGATTTTTGACGAATTCGTCGATTTTTGACGAATTCGTCGATTTTTGACGAATTCGTCGATTTTTGACGAACTCGGCAAATTTTGACGAATTCGCCGATTTTTGACGAATTCGGCAAATTTTTGACGAATTCGGCAAATTTTGACGAATTCGGCAAATTTTGACGAATTCGGCAAATTTTGACGAATTCGTCGATTTTTGACGAATTCGGCAAATTTTGACGAATTCGCCGATTTTTGACGAATTCGGCAAATTTTGACGAATTCGGCAAATTTTGACGAATTCGGCAAATTTTGACGAATTCGGCAAATTTTGACGAATTCGTCGATTTTCGACGAATTCGCCGATTTTTGACGAATTCGGCAAATTTTGACGAATTCGTCGATTTTTGACGAATTCGTCGATTTTTGACGACGAATTCGGCAAATTTTGACGAATTCGTCGATTTTTGACGAATTCGTCGATTTTTGACGAATTCGGCAAATTTTGACGAATTCGCCGATTTTTGACGAATTCGGCAAATTTTGACGAATTCGTCGATTTTTGACGAATTCGGCAATTTTTGACGAATTCGCCAAATTTTGACGAATTCGTCGATTTTTGACGAATTCGGCAAATTTTGACGAATTCGCCGCTTTTTGACGAATTCGCCAAATTTTGACGAGATATTAGCATTTTAAGTTTTGCTAAATTCTGGCCAAAAATTATTGATAACAAAAATTCGCCCTTTTCCTTCTACGGGGCTTATTTAACGAGATATTTGCATTTTAAGTTTTGCTAAATTTTGGCCAAAAATTAGTGATAACAAAAGTTCGCCCTTTTCCTTCTACGGGGCTTATTTAACGAGATATTTGCATTTTAAGTTTTGCTAAATTCTGGGCAAAAATTAGTGATAACAAAATTTCGTCCTTTTCCTTCTACGAGGCTTATTTAACAAGATATTTGAATTTTAAATTTTGCAAAATTTTTGCTAAATAATTGTGATAATAAAATTTCGCCCTTTTCCTTCTTCGGGGATTATTAACGAGATATTTGCATTTTAAGTTTTGCTAAATTTTATCCAAATAATAGTGATAACAAAATTTCGCCCTTTTCCTTCTACGGGGCTTATTTAACGAGATATTTGCATTTTAAGTTTTGCTAAATTTTGGCCAAAAATTAGTGATAACAAAATTTCACCCTTTTCCTTCTACGGGGATTATTTAACGAGATATTTGCATTTTAAGTTTTGCTAAATTTTATCCAAATAATAGTGATAACAAAATTTCGATTTTTTGACGAATTCGGCAAATTTTGACGAATTCGTCGATTTTTGACGAATTCGGCAAATTTTGACGAATTCGCCGAATTTTGACGAATTCGCCGAATTTTGACGAATTCGGCAAATTTTGACGAATTCGTCGATTTTTGACGAATTCGGCAAATTTTGACGAATTCGGCAAATTTTGACGATTTCGGCAAATTTTGACGAATTCGGCAAATTTTGACGAATTCGTCGATTTTTGACGAATTCGGCAAATTTTGACGAATTCGCCGATTTTTGACGAATTCGGCAAATTTTGACGAATTCGGCAAATTTTGAGGAATTCGGCAAATTTTGACGAATTCGTCGATTTTTGACGAATTCGCCGATTTTTGACGAATTCGGCAAATTTTGACGAATTCGGCAAATTTTGACGAATTCGGCAAATTTTGACGAATTCGTCGATTTTTGACGAATTCGTCGATTTTTGACGAATTCGGCAAATTTTGACGAATTCGCCGATTTTTGACGAATTCGGCAAATTTTGACGAATTCGTCGATTTTTGACGAATTCGGCAAATTTTGACGAATTCGCCGATTTTTGACGAATTCGCCGATTTTTGACGAATTCGGCAAATTTTGACGAATTCGTCGATTTTTGACGAATTCGGCAAATTTTGACGAATTCGCCGATTTTTGACGAATTCGGCAAATTTTGACGAATTGACGAATTCGTCGATTTTTGACGAATTCGGCAAATTTTGACGAATTCGGCAAATTTTGACGAATTCGTCGATTTTTGACGAATTCGTCGATTTTTGACGAATTCGGCAAATTCGCCGATTTTTGACGAATTCGGCAAATTTTGACGAATTCGCCGATTTTTGACGAATTCGCCGATTTTTGACGAATTCGGCAAATTTTGACGAATTCGTCGATTTTTGACGAATTCGGCAAATTTTGACGAATTCGCCGATTTTTGACGAATTCGGCAAATTTTGACGAATTCGTCGATTTTTGACGAATTCGGCGATTTTTGACGAATTCGTCGAATTTTGACGAATTCGTCGATTTTTGACGAATTCGTCGATTTTTGACGAATTCGGCAAATTTTGACGAATTCGTCGATTTTCGACGAATTCGCCGATTTTTGACGAATTCGGCAAATTTTGACGAATTCGTCGATTTTTGACGAATTCGGCAAATTTTGACGAATTCGCCGATTTTTGACGAATTCGGCAAATTTTGACGAATTCGTCGATTTTTGACGAATTCGTCGATTTTTGACGAATTCGGCAAATTTTGACGAATTGACGAATTCGTCGATTTTTGACGAATTCGGCAAATTTTGACGAATTCGTCGATTTTTGACGAATTCGCCGATTTTTGACGAATTCGCCAAATTTTGACGAGATATTAGCATTTTAAGTTTTGCTAAATTCTGGCCAAAAATTATTGATAACAAAAGTTCGCCCTTTTCCTTCTACGGGGCTTATTTAACGAGATATTTGCATTTTAAGTTTTGCTAAATTTTGGCCAAAAATTAGTGATAACAAAATTTCGTCCTTTTCCTTCTACAAGATATTTGAATTTTAAATTTTGCAAAATTTTGCTAAAAAGTTGTGATAACAAAATTTCGCCCTTTCCTTCTTCGGGGATTATTTAACGAGATATTTGCATTTTAAGTTTTGCTAAATTTTATCCAAATAATAGTGATAACAAAATTTCGCCCTTTTCCTTCTACGGGGCTTATTTAACGAGATATTTCCATTTTAAGTTTTGCTAAATTCTGGGCAAAAATTAGTGATAACAAAAGTTCGCCCCTTTCCTTCTACGGGGCTTATTTAACGAGATATTTGCATTTTAAGTTTTGCTAAATTCTGGGCAAAAATTAGTGATAACAAAATTTCGTCCTTTTCCTTCTACGAGGCTTATTTAACAAGATATTTGAATTTTAAATTTTGCAAAATTTTTGCTAAATAATTGTGATAATAAAATTTCGCCCTTTTCCTTCTTCGGGGATTATTAACGAGATATTTGCATTTTAAGTTTTGCTAAATTTTGGCCAAAAATTAGTGATAACAAAATTTCACCCTTTTCCTTCTACGGGGATTATTTAACGAGATATTTGCATTTTAAGTTTTGCTAAATTTTATCCAAATAATAGTGATAACAAAATTTCGATTTTTTGACGAATTCGGCAAATTTTGACGAATTCGCCGATTTTTGACGAATTCGATTTTTGACGAATTCGTCGATTTTTGACGAATTCGGCAAATTTTGACGAATTCGGCAAATTTTGACGAATTCGTCGATTTTTGACGAATTCGTCGATTTTTGACGAATTCGGCAAATTTTGACGAATTCGCCGATTTTTGACGAATTCGGCAAATTTTGACGAATTCGTCGATTTTTGACGAATTCGCCGATTTTTGACGAATTCGGCAAATTTTGACGAATTTTTGACGAATTCGTCGATTTTTGACGAATTCGGCAAATTTTGACGAATTCGCCGATTTTTGACGAATTCGGCAAATTTTGACGAATTCGGCAAATTTTGACGAATTCACCGATTTTTGACGAATTCGGCAAATTTTGACGAATTTTTGACGAATTCGTCGATTTTTGACGAATTCGGCAAATTTTGACGAATTCGCCGATTTTTGACGAATTCGGCAAATTTTGACGAATTCGGCAAATTTTGACGAATTCACCGATTTTTGACGAATTCGTCGATTTTTGACGAATTCGGCAAATTTTGACGAATTCGCCGATTTTTGACGAATTCGGCAAATTTTGACGAATTCGCCGATTTTTGACGAATTCGGCAAATTTTGACGAATTTTTGACGAATTCGTCGATTTTTGACGAATTCGGCAAATTTTGACGAATTCGCCGATTTTTGACGAATTCGGCAAATTTTGACGAATTCGGCAAATTTTGACGAATTCACCGATTTTTGACGAATTCGTCGATTTTTGACGAATTCGGCAAATTTTGACGAATTTGACGAGATATTAGCATTTTAAGTTTTGCTAAATTCCTGCCAAAAAATAGTGATAACAAAAGTTCGCCCTTTTCCTCCTACGGGGCTTATTTAACGAGATATTTTCATTTTAAGTTTTGCTAAATTTTATCCAAATAATAGTGATAACAAAATTTCTATTTTTGACGAATTCGGCAAATTTTGACGAATTCGTCGATTTTTGACGAATTCGTCGATTTTTGACGAATTCGGCAAATTTTGACGAATTCGCCGATTTTTGACGAATTCGGCAAATTTTGACGAATTCGTCGATTTTTGACGAATTCGCCGATTTTTGACGAATTCGGCAAATTTTTACGAATTCTGCAATTTGACGAATTCGGCAAATTTTGACGAATTCGCCGATTTTTGACGAATTCGGCAAATTTTGACGAATTCGCCGATTTTTGACGAATTCATCGATTTTGACGAATCGGCAAATTTTGACGAATTCGCCGATTTTTGACGAATTCGGCACATTTTGACGAATTCGGCAAATTTTGACGAATTCGCCGATTTTTTATGAATTCGGCAAATTTTGACGAATTCGCCGATTTTTTATGAATTCGGCAAATTTTGACGAATTCGCCGATTTTTGACGAATTCGGCAAATTTTGACGAATTCGCCGATTTTTGACGAATTCGTCGATTTTGACGAATTCGTCGATTTTTGACGAATTCGGCAAATTTTGACGAATTCGCCGATTTTTTACGAATTCGGCAAATTTTGACGAATTCGCCGATTTTTGACGAATTCGGCAAATTCTGACGAATTCGCCGATTTTTGACGAATTCGGCAAATTTTGACGAATTCGCCGATTTTTGACGAATTCGGCAAATTTTGACGAATTCGCCGATTTTTTACGAATTCGGCAAATTTTGACGAATTCGGTAAATTTTGACGAATTCGACAAATTTTGACGAATTCGCCGATTTTTGACGAATTCGGCGAATTTTGACGAATTCGTCGATTTTTGACGAATTCGTCGATTTTTGACGAATTCGTCGATTTTGACGAATTCGTCGATTTTGACGAATTCGTCGATTTTGACGAATTCGTCGATTTTTGACGAATTCAGCAAATTTTGACGAATTTGACGAGATATTAGCATTTTAAGTGTTGCTAAATTCCTGCCAAAAAATAGTGATAACAAAAGTTCGCCCTTTTCCTTCTACGGGGCTTATTTAACGAGATATTTGCATTTTAAGTTTTGCTAAATTTTATCCAAATAATAGTGATAACAAAATTTCGCCCTTTTCCTTCTACGGGGCTTATTTAACGAGATATTTGCATTTTAAGTTTTGCTAAATTTTGACCAAAAATTAGTGATAACAAAATTTCGGCCTTTTCCTTCTACGGGGCTTATTTAACGAGATATTTTCATTTTAAGTTTTGCTAAATTTTATCCAAATAATAGTGATAACAAAATTTCTATTTTTGACGAATTCGGCAAATTTTGACGAATTCGCCGATTTTTTATGAATTCGGCAAATTTTGACGAATTCGCCGATTTTTTATGAATTCGGCAAATTTTGACGAATTCGGCAAATTTTGACGAGTTCGCCCGATTTTTGACGAATTCGGCAAATTTGACGAATTCGCCGATTTTTTACGAATTCGGCAAATTTTGACGAATTCGTCGATTTTTGACGAATTCGGCAAATTTTGACGAATTCGCCGATTTTTGACGAGTTCGCCGATTTTGACGAATTCGGCAAATTTTGACGAATTCGCCGATTTTTTACGACTTCGGCAAATTTTGACGAATTCGCCGTCGATTTTTGACGAATTCGTCGATTTTTGACGAATTCGTTGATTTTGACGAATTCGTTGATTTTGACGAATTCGTCGATTTTGACGAATTCGTCGATTTTGACGAATTCGTCAATTTTTGACGAATTCGGCAAATTTTGACGAATTTGACGAGATATTAGCATTTTAAGTTTTGCTAAATTCCTGCCAAAAAATAGTGATAACAAAAGTTCGCCCTTTTCCTTCTACGGGGCTTATTTAACGAGATATTTGCATTTTAAGTTTTGCTAAATTTTGGCCAAAAATTAGTGATAACAAAATTTCGTCCTTTTCCTTCTACGGGGCTTATTTAACGAGATATTTGCATTTAAAATTTTGCAAAATTTTTGCTAAAAAATTGTGATAACAAAATTTCGCCCTTTTCCTTCTACGGGGCTTATTTAACGAGATATTTGCATTTTAAGTTTTGCTAAATTTTGGCCAAAAATTAGTGATAACAAAATTTCGTCCTTTTCCTTCTACGGGGCTTATTTAACGAGATATTTGCATTTTAAGTTTTGCTAAATTTTGGCCAAAAATTAGTGATAACAAAATTTCGTCCTTTTCCTTCTACGGGGCTTATTTAACGAGATATTTGCATTTTAAGTTTTGCTAAATTTTGGCCAAGAAATAGTGATAACAAAAGTTCGCCCTTTTCCTCCTACGGGGCTTATTTAACGAGATATTTTCATTTTAAGTTTTGCTAAATTTTATCCAAATAATAGTGATAACAAAATTTCTATTTTTGACGAATTCGGCAAATTTTGGCGAATTCGGCAAATTTTGACGAGTTCGCCGATTTTTGACGAATTCGGCAAATTTTGACGAATTCGCCGATTTTTGACGAATTCGCCGATTTTTGACGAATTCGGCAAATTTTGACGATTTTTGACGAATTCGGCAATTTTTGACGAATTCGGCAAATTTTGACGAATTCGCCGATTTTTTACGAATTCGGCAAATTTTGACGAATTCGGCAAATTTTGACGAATTCGGCAAATTTTGACGAATTCGCCGATTTTTGACGAATTCCGCGAATTCGTCGATTTTTGACGAATTCGTCGATTTTTGACGAATTCGGCAAATTTTGACGAATTCGTCGATTTTGACGAATTCGTCGATTTTTGACGAATTCGGCAAATTTTGACGAATTTGTTATCACTAATTTTTGGCCAAAATTTAGCAAAACTTAAAATGCAAATATCTCGTTAAGTAAGCCCCGTAGAAGGAAAAGGGCGAACTTTTGTTATCACTATTTTTTGGCAGGAATTTAGCAAAACTTAAAATGCTAATATCTCGTCAAATTCGTAAAAATCGACGAATTCGTCAAAATTTGCCGAATTCGTCAAAAATCGACGAATTCGTCAAAAATCGACGAATTCGTCAAAATTCGCCGAATTCGTCAAAAATCGGCGAATTCGTCAAAATTTGCCGAATTCGTCAAAATTTGCCGAATTCGTAAAAAATCGGCGAATTCGTCAAAATTTGCCGAATTCGTCAAAAATCGTCAAAATTTGCCGAATTCGTCAAAAATCGGCGAATTCGTCAAAAATCGGCGAATTCGTCAAAATTTGCCGAATTCGTCAAAAATCGGCGAACTCGTCAAAATTTGCCGAATTCGTCAAAAATCGGCGAATTCGCCAAAATTTACCGAATTCGTCAAAAATAGAAATTTTGTTATCACTATTATTTGGATAAAATTTAGCAAAACTTAAAATGAAAATATCTCGTTAAATAAGCCCCGTAGGAGGAAAAGGGCGAACTTTTGTTATCACTATTTCTTGGCCAAAATTTAGCAAAACTTAAAATGCAAATATCTCGTTAAATAAGCCCCGTAGAAGGAAAAGGACGAAATTTTGTTATCACTAATTTTTGGCCAAAATTTAGCAAAACTTAAAATGCAATATCTCGTTAAATAAGCCGCCCCGTAGAAGGAAAAGGGCGAACTTTTGTTATCACTATTTTTTGGCAGGAATTTAGCAAAACTTAAAATGCTAATATCTCGTCAAATTCGTCAAAATTTGCGGAATTCGTCAAAAATCGACGAATTCGTCAAAATCGACGAATTCGTCAAAATCGACGAATTCGTCAAAATCGACGAATTCGTCAAAAATCGACGAATTCGTCAAAAATCGACGAATTCATCAAAATTCGGCGAATTCGTCAAAAATCGGCGAATTCGTCAAAAATCGGCGAATTCGTCAAAAATCGGCGAATTCGTCAAAAATCGGCGAATTCGTCAAAAATCGGCGAATTTGTCAAAATTTGCCGAATTCGTCAAAATTTGCCGAATTCGTCAAAAATCGGCGAATTCGTCAAAATTTGCCGAATTCGTCAAAAATCGTCGAACTCGTCAAAATTTGCCGAATTCGTCAAAATTTGCCGAATTCGTCAAAATTTGCCGAATTCGTCAAAAATCGGCGAATTCGTCAATAATCGGCGAATTCGTCAAAAATCGGCGAACTCGTCAAAATTTGCCGAATGTGTCAAAAATCGGCGAATTCGCCAAAATTTGCCGAATTCGTCAAAAATCGGCGAACTCGTCAAAATTTGCCGAATTCGTCAAAATTTGCCGAATTCGTCAAAATTGCAGAATTCGTAAAAATTTGCCGAATTCGTCAAAAATCGACGAATTCGTCAAAATTTGCCGAATTCGTCAAAAATAGAAACTTTGTTATCAGTATTATTTGGATAAAATTTAGCAAAACTTAAAATGAAAATATCTCGTTAAATAAGCCCCGTAGGAGGAAACGGGCGAACTTTTGTTATCACTATTTCTTGGCCAAAATTTAGCAAAACTTAAAATGCAAATATATCGTTAAATAAGCCCCGTAGAAGGAAAAGGACGAAATTTTGTTATCACTAATTTTTGGCCAAAATTTAGCAAAACTTAAAATGCAAATATCTCTATACTGATAACAAAGTTTCTAATTTTGACGAATTCGTCGATTTTTGACGAATTCGGCAAATTTTTACGAATTCTGCAATTTTGACGAATTCGGCAAATTTTGACGAATTCGGCAAATTTTGACGAGTTCGCCGATTTTTGACGAATTCGGCAAATTTTGGCGAATTCGCCGATTTTTGCCGAATTCGTCAAAATTTGCCGAATTCGTCAAAATTTGCCGAATTCGTCAAAAATCGGCGAATTCGTCAATAATCGGCGAATTCGTCAAAAATCGGCGAACTCGTCAAAATTTGCCGAATTCGTCAAAAATCGGCGAATTCGCCAAAATTTGCCGAATTCGTCAAAAATCGGCGAACTCGTTAAAATTTGCCGAATTCGTCAAAATTGCAGAATTCGTAAAAATTTGCCGAATTCGTCAAAAATCGACGAATTCGTCAAAATTTGCCGAATTCGTCAAAAATAGAAACTTTGTTATCAGTATTATTTGGATAAAATTTAGCAAAACTTAAAATGAAAATATCTCGTTAAATAAGCCCCGTAGGAGGAAACGGGCGAACTTTTGTTATCACTATTTCTTGGCCAAAATTTAGCAAAACTTAAAATGCAAATATATCGTTAAATAAGCCCCGTAGAAGGAAAAGGACGAAATTTTGTTATCACTAATTTTTGGCCAAAATTTAGCAAAACTTAAAATGCAAATATCTCGTTAAATAAGCCCCGTAGAAGGAAAAGGGCGAAATTTTGTTATCACTATTATTTGGATAAAATTTAGCAAAACTTAAAATGCAAATTCGTCGATTTTGACGAATTCGTCGATTTTTGACGAATTCGGCAAATTTTGACGAATTTGACGAGATATTAGCATTTTAAGTTTTGCTAAATTCCTGCCAAAAAATAGTGATAACAAAAGTTCGCCCTTTTCCTTCTACGGGGCTTATTTAACGAGATATTTGCATTTTAAGTTTTGCTAAATTTTGGCCAAAAATTAGTGATAACAAAATTTCGTCCTTTTCCTTCTACGGGGCTTATTTAACGAGATATTTGCATTTAAAATTTTGCAAAATTTTAACGAGATATTTGCATTTTAAGTTTTGCTAAATTTTGGCCAAAAATTAGTGATAACAAAATTTCGTCCTTTTCCTTCTACGGGGCTTATTTAACGAGATATTTGCATTTTAAGTTTTGCTAAATTTTGGCCAAGAAATAGTGATAACAAAAGTTCGCCCGTTTCCTCCTACGGGGCTTATTTAACGAGATATTTTCATTTTAAGTTTTGCTAAATTTTATCCAAATAATACTGATAACAAAGTTTCTATTTTTGACGAATTCGCCGATTTTTGACGAATTCGGCAAATTTTTACGAATTCTGCAATTTTGACGAATTCGGCAAATTTTGACGAATTCGGCAAAGTTTGACGAGTTCGCCGATTTTTGACGAATTCGGCAAATTTTGGCGAATTCGCCGATTTTTGACGAATTCGGCAAATTTTGACGAGTTCGCCGATTTTTGACGAATTCGCCGATTATTGACGAATTCGCCGATTTTTGACGAATTCGGCAAATTTTGACGATTTTTGACGAATTCGGCAAATTTTGACGAATTCGTCGATTTTGGACGAATTCGCCGATTTTTGACGAATTCGGCAAATTTTGACGAGTTCGCCGATTTTTGACGAATTCGGCAAATTTTGACGAATTCGCCGATTTTTGACAAATTCGGCAAAATTTGACGAATTCGCCGATTTTTGACGAATTCGCCGATTTTTGACGAATTTTGACGAATTTTGAACGAATTCGTCGATTTTTGACGAATTCGTCGATTTTTGACGAATTCGTCGATTTTTGACAAATTCGTCGATTTTGACGAATTCGTCGATTTTGACGAATTCGTCGATTTTTGACGAATTCCGCAAATTTTGACGAATTTGACGAGATATTAGCATTTTAAGTTTTGCTAAATTCCTGCCAAAAAATAGTGATAATAAAAGTTCGCCCTTTTCCTTCTACGGGGCTTATTTAACGAGATATTTGCATTTTAAGTTTTGCTAAATTTTGGCCAAAAATTAGTGATAACAAAATTTCGTCCTTTTCCTTCTACGGGGCTTATTTAACGAGATATTTGCATTTTAAGTTTTGCTACATTTTGGCCAAGAAATAGTGATAACAAAAGTTCGCCCTTTTCCTCCTACGGGGCTTATTTAACGAGATATTTTCATTTTAAGTTTTGCTAAATTTTATCCAAATAATAGTGATAACAAAATTTCTATTTTTGACGAATTCGGCAAATTTTGGCGAATTCGCCAATTTTTGACGAATTCGGCAAATTTTGACGAGTTCGCCGATTTTTGACGAATTCGGCACATTGTGACGAATTCGCCGATTTTTGACGAATTCGCCGATTTTTGACGAATTCGGCAAATTTTGACGATTTTTGACGAATTCGGCAAATTTTGACGAATTCGCCGATTTTTTACGAATTCGGCAAATTTTGACGAATTCGGCAAATTTTGACGAATTCGGCAAATTTTGACGAATTCGATTTTTGACGAATTTGACGAGATATTAGCATTTTAAGTTTTGCTAAATTCCTGCCAAAAAATAGTGATAACAAAAGTTCGCCCTTTTCCTTCTTTGGGGCTTATTTAACGAGATATTTGCATTTTAAGTTTTGCTAAATTTTGGCCAAAAATTAGTGATACAAAATTTTGCAAAATTTTTGCTAAAAAATTGTGATAACAAAATTTCACCCTTTTCCTTCTACGGGGATTATTTAACGAGATATTTGCATTTTAAGTTTTGCTAAATTTTATCCAAATAATAGTGATAACAAAATTTCTATTTTTGACGAATTCGGCAAATTTTGACGAATTCGCCGATTTTTGACGAATTCGGCAAATTTTTACGAATTCGGCAAATTTTGACGAATTCGGCAAATTTTGACGAGTTCGCCGATTTTTGACGAATTCGGCAAATTTTGACGAATTTGACGAGATATTAGCATTTTAAGTTTTGCTAAATTCCTGCCAAAAAATAGTGATAACAAAAGTTCGCCCTTTTCCTTCTACGGGGCTTATTTAACGAGATATTTGCATTTTAAGTTTTGCTAATTTTTGGCCAAAAATTAGTGATACAAAATTTTGCAAAATTTTTGCTAAAAAATTGTGATAACAAAATTTCACCCTTTTCCTTCTACGGGGATTATTTAACGAGATATTTGCATTTTGAGTTTTGCTAAATTTTATCCAAATAATAGTGATAACAAAATTTCTAGTTTTGACGAATTCGGCAAATTTTGGCGAATTCGCCGATTTTTGACGAATTCGCCGATTTTTCCAGAAATATTTCTCTGGCCCAATTTATCCGGAACGAAAATCGACTTTCGCGGTCCCCTGAACTTAAGGAAGAATATGATAACGTTCTTAAAGAGTATAAAACTCTGGGGCATATGTCAAAAGTTAGTTCTCCGATCCGCTTAGAGTGTCCTGGTCATTATTACCTTCCACATCATGCGGTGATTAAACCCGACAGCACAACTACCAAAGTCCGAATAGTATTCAATGCGTCTGCTGTTACATCCAATGGGTTAAGTTTGAATGACATTTTGCATATAGGCCCTGTCCTGCAAAATGATCTTACTGCACTTATTCTGAAATGGAGATTTTTCCGGTATGTGTTCAACGGTGACATTACGAAGATGTACCGCCAGATATTGGTAGACCCAAAACATACTCCATATCAGCGCATCCTGTTCAGACAATGTCCTAGTGATCCTATCGAAGATTATGAGTTGAAGACGGTTACGTTCGGTGTCAACTGTGCACCCTATTTAGCCATCCGTACAATTATGCAGTTGGCTGAAGAAGTTCAGTCTACATATCCATTGGCTAGCGACATCCTAAAACACTCAATGTATGTAGATGACGCTTTTGCGGTAATGTTAGCACTTGTCCAAACAGCACTAAAACTGCATTATTTTTAAAGAAAATTTAATCGTCTAACAAATCTGTGAACATAATTTACCCTATAAATACTTATTAAAATCCCCGAATAACCGGACGGGCAAATATGAACATATTCTAAAGGTGATGAAAATGAAATCATAAAAGCCTTTTACACCACATTTTTTCGCCCTAAAAACGAGCCATATCTGAAATACAACTTCCGCGAAAAGAAGAATTACCTCCTTCTTGTTTTCCTACAACTGTTAGACTGGTAAGACGTACTCCTGAATTCAATAAATACATTGTTATCAAACCAAATCTAATCCATTTGTATGTTATCATTTCTAACATTCTTCCATTCCATTGCTCTCCCATATTCATTGGAGTAAACGAACCCAGAATTATTTTAGTAAATTCTGGTTTGGTTTTGGCTCACCGAGACGGTTATATTTCCACTCCAGGTTGATCAGACTTTCCGCAAAGCAAACATTGGTCCAATTCGAGCCGGATTCTCTCACTTGGAAACCTACCGACATACATACATATAGTTTGGATAACCTCTCACTGAGATTTCGACTCAACGCATCATTGGAGAAGCAGTAAACAGGTTGGTTCACATTATAGTTAACTCATCCAGTTATTCATAGAAAGAGTGCAATGCAGTGAGCAAGTCGTGTATAAAGCGAAGAAGCATTACGTTTGATTTACATATATGTAATATATGTTTAGATTAATAAAATTCTTAAAATAATAACTAAAACAAAAGAAGCGACATGCTAAAAATATAAATAAAATTACTACAAGGTATTTTGAGGATATATTCTAAGGTGCCATACAAAGAAAAAGGCAAACAGGGAATGAAACAACTACAGCAGACACCTCATGAGACAAATTGATGGAGTCCACCGGAATATAGGACAAATACGGAGGTGTATATTTACATATGGTGAGTCTACAAAACACGAAAATCTATACCGAAAGTGTCATAAATATTCCGCGAAGATATAAAACTAAATAAAAAAAACGTGGTAATAGTCGATGTGTTCATGGTCATCCAGCGTGTAGCAGTTTATCCATTACCTATGTAAATTTCAGACACGATAATGCAAAGTGCTCAATCAATAATGTATATGTAATGTTGTTCACATACCTATGTTATAGCAAGATTTCTCTGAACATCACTGTTAAGTTCACACTCACTCTCAAGTCTTCGCACCGGTGATACGCTCTTTGATTTTTCCCCTACCAATCTCTCATTCTAACAGTTTTCAATACTAGCTCACATACATATTATCCACCTGATCTCACTCAAAATCTCTTTCCCCAACTCTTCCTCGCATCAATCCAAGTCTTACTCTCCCATTCTCTCACTCTCTTATTCTTTGTCACAACAAACTAGCAACACTCATCACATCAACATACACACTGCTATTCTCATTATTTATTTACTTTAGTTTGCCCACTCTCAGAATATTGGAATATGTCTATTCCATTCTAAAACTAGGTCAGGGACTCCTGGAATAATTGTATTCCAATTTAAAATTTAGGTCAGTAGAACGATCAGCTGATACCCAGACAGACGGGCAGATACATTTGATCATATCCCAACAAACATTTTCTGCAAAACTAACGTTTATTTACAATTATCCAACATAGGGTTTACTATCAGATAAAAAATTGCTCGTTTTGATCAAAATCAAATGACTTGAAAAATAGCTTACAATTCCATTGTTATAAATACTTGTTATACATATGTGTATGTATGATTTCTCCTTTCTCTGGTCTGCCAAACTCATATTCAAATCTTCCTGAATCGGAAGTTTATCATAGTTTAAATAATTTGTAGTGGTAATTACACATCAAATATAATTTATTCCATAAGTTTTTCTTAAGGACATTATTAGTTGCTGTTTTGCTTTTTCTTAAAACTTCTCTTGCTTCCATCCATTTCTTGTACCTTCTCATCATGTCTCTTGATGCTTTCATTCGAATAGCGGACAATCTTGTCCAATTTGAAGCCTCCTTCGGTGACAAGCAATTTCCATTAGATACAATTCATTCAATAAGCATTCATAGGGATGAACTCAAGTCCACTTGGGAAAAATTGAAATCATCGTATGATCAATGCCTTGCAGACATTCAGGATGAAGGTGACGCCGACTCTCAAGATGACGGTGATGCTAAAAAAGATGATGAGTCAGCTAAACTTCTCGAAACTGTAAAGGAGAAATACAAAAAAGCATATCTAACATATTGTCGTTCTTCTGCACGATTAGGGAAAATTGCCGAAGAACTTTCCACTCCTCAAGATACAACTATCTCAAACCCCGCCCCACCTCTCGGCTTCAAATTACCTCCTTGTGAAATCCCTATATTTTGTGGTGACTACGCGTCGTGGCCCACCTTCAGAGACATGTTTACGGCAGTATGCATTAAAAATTCAAGATTAAGTTCTGTTGAGAAGTTATTCCACCTGAACCAGAGCACGAAAGGTGAGGCACATGACATAGTTAGAAAGGTTCCACTGACAAACGAAAATTTCCAACTGGCGTGGAAAAATCTCTGTTCTCGTTATGAGAATAAACGCGTCCTTGTTAACATTCAGTTGAAGTCCCTTTTTAATATTCCTATAATATCGAATGAATCTGGAGAATCTCTTAAGAAACTCCAGAGGGACATAAACTCTTGCATTTCATTGTTGCGACTGTATGACATTGATGTCGAAACTTGGGGTCCTATTTTCATCTTCATTTGTTCCAATCGGCTACCAGACTCCACATTAACCCTTTGGGAACAGACTTTATCCGATAAGACTGTTATTCCAAAATGGTCTCAGTTGGATTCATTCCTCACAAACCGACATCTAACACTCGAATCGGTTAATGAGATGAGGAAATCTGCTGATCCGAGTTCATTCAACTCAAGGTCGACTAAACCTACTGGCAATAAGTCTCACAATAAACCTCGTTCGAGTAATGTGAATGCCTTTCAAACTACTTTGTCTCTTCCCAAATGTCCTCTTTGTCCCAACGAGAATCACATTATTCGAAAATGTCCTCGATTCTTACAGATGAATCCTAACCAAAGGTGGACGGAGATACGAAAAAACAATCTTTGCCTGAATTGTTTTTCAAAAGTTCACACAGTTAAAAACTGTACCAGTAAATACTCTTGTAATGAATGCAAAAAGAGGCATAATACATTACTTCACCGAAATCAGGAGATTTCCCCAATAAAAAATCCTAATAATAACACTATTTCTACTCCAAGTCGGACACCATTGCCAGAAAATCACAATTCCTCTCCTATACAGTCCACTACTTCGCCAGGTAATGCTGTCATTCAATCGTGTTTTGCTTCAAGTAATAGGGGTGTTTTATTAGGTACGGCTTTGGTTCAGCTCTGTCATAATGACTTCACATATAGAGCCAGAGCACTGATCGATTCAGGCTCTGAGGGGTCATTTATATCCGAAAAATTATTCAATTCGCTTAAACTTCCTTTCAAACGTATGAACGCCAAGATTTCTGGTTTGAATAATACCATATCTGCCTCGGTTCAAAAGGAATGTGTTATTACATTACGATCCAACACTGATAATGATATTCAAATATCAACTTCAGCTCTAGTAGTTCCTCATTTGTCAGGAAGTATCCCATCTCGAAAAGTTGACCCACTTTCACTATCCGACTTGCCAGATATTCCTCTAGCAGACCCCAAGTTTTTCGAAAGCTCCAATATAGATATTTTGTTGGGTGGAGATATTCTTCCATCAATTATGTTATCTGGAATCCATCGTCACGTATGTAGATCCCTAGTGGCGCAAGAAACTATATTTGGGTGGATCCTCACGGGACCAATTTATAATAATTCCACACCCTCACCTTCCACAGTAGTTTCGTATTTCTGTGAAATCTCTATTGACAAAGATATTTCACGTTTTTGGGAGGTGGAGGACATCCCTAAGAAAAAATTTATGTCTCCGTCGGAGCAATTCTGCGAGGATCTATATACGCGTACGACTAGAAGAAATCCAGAAGGCCGATTCATTGTCTCGCTTCCTTTCAAAGAGGAATATCCTGGAAACTTAAGCATTGGCCATTCCAGAAATATTTCTCTGGCCCAATTTATCCGGAACGAAAATCGACTTTCGCGGTCCCCTGAACTTAAGGAAGAATATGATAACGTTCTTAAAGAGTATAAAACTCTGGGGCATATGTCAAAAGTTAGTTCTCCGATCCGCTTAGAGTGTCCTGGTCATTATTACCTTCCACATCATGCGGTGATTAAACCCGACAGCACAACTACCAAAGTCCGAATAGTATTCAATGCGTCTGCTGTTACATCCAATGGGTTAAGTTTGAATGACATTTTGCATATAGGCCCTGTCCTGCAAAATGATCTTACTGCACTTATTCTGAAATGGAGATTTTTCCGGTATGTGTTCAACGGTGACATTACGAAGATGTACCGCCAGATATTGGTAGACCCAAAACATACTCCATATCAGCGCATCCTGTTCAGACAATGTCCTAGTGATCCTATCGAAGATTATGAGTTGAAGACGGTTACGTTCGGTGTCAACTGTGCACCCTATTTAGCCATCCGTACAATTATGCAGTTGGCTGAAGAAGTTCAGTCTACATATCCATTGGCTAGCGACATCCTAAAACACTCAATGTATGTAGATGACGCTTTAGTTGGTGCCCACTCAATCCAAGCAGCGATTGATTCCAGAAATGAACTAACTTTAGCCTTAAAATCCGCTGGATTTGAAATGCGTAAATGGACGTCAAATTCGAGAGCCATTATTTCAGATATTCCTCCAAATCAGTTGCTACATGAGGAATTTTTGGAGTTGGACGATCGCAGTACAGCAAAGACTCTGGGTATCCGTTGGAATGCTGTTACTGATGAATTTTACTTTTCAAGTATTCAACTTCCCGAACTCTGTAAATATACGAAGAGAGAAGTTCTATCCCATATATCTAAATTATTTGACCCCGCGGGATGGCTTGCTCCATGCATCATAATCGCTAAGATTATCATGCAACAGATATGGATTGAACGTACCCCGTGGGATGAAATTATAACTCCACAATCCTTGTCATCCTGGCAACGTTTCCAATCTTCTTATTCCTCAGTTCAATCTATCAAAATTCCAAGATGGTTCAATTGTACTTCTGACAGTACAATCCAATTTCATGGTTTTAGCGATGCTTCAGAAAAAGCATACGCTGCAGCTCTTTTCATTCGCATAGAAAATCATGATTCCGTATTTACTCATCTGGTGGCATCGAAAACGAGAGTTTCCCCTATAAAAACTATATCTATTCCGAAATTAGAATTATGTGGTGCCGTATTGTTATCTGAGATTATCGATAATATCATCCCTCAATTGAAGGTTGACAATTTTTCTATTTTTTGTTGGACTGACTCTACGATTGTGTTGTCCTGGTTAGCACGTCCTCCTTGTTTCTGGACAACATTTGTGGCGAACCGAGTCTCCAAGATCATCCAAGTTATTGATCCAAACAAATGGTACCACGTCAGCTCTGAAGACAATCCAGCCGATGTGGCTAGCAGGGGCTCATACCCACAGGATCTTTTAGGAAATAACTTGTGGTGGAACGGTCCACATTGGCTTAAAAAACCTTCTGCTCATTGGCCAAGGAATGAAAATATCCTAATAGATCATATCGAGATTGAGATGAAGCCGGTAAAAGTACATTTCTCATTTTTTGACAACTTTGACGATATTCTTGATCGTTTCTCGTCCCTTCCCAAAGCTATTCGAGTTATTGCGTACGTGTACCGTTTTTATTACCACACACATCCCAAGTTTCGGTCAACTTTCCATATAAATATAATTAATGTATCGACATTTGAAATCCAAATGGTACAGAATCGCCTAGTATCCACAAGCCAAAAGGCTTACTTCCCAGATGAGTATATGAAACTATCCGCAAAGAAATCGATTGCATCATCCAGTTCAATCCTAAGTCTAAATCCGTTTCTTGATTCTGAAGGCATAATCCGTGCAAGTGGTAGACTTGTGTCTTCTCCTGCACTATCTTACGATGAGAGGCATCCAATTATCCTTCCATATAACTGCCAATTATCTCGATTGTATGTTCGATTCATTCATCAGATAACCCTCCATGGTGGTAACCAATTAGTTCTTCGTCTAATCCGTGCAAAATTCTGGATTCCTAAAGTCAAAAATCTTATTAAAACCACCATTAACAAGTGCAAGCCATGTGTATTGTATAAGCGAAGATGCCAAACTCAAATAATGGCAGCCCTACCGCCTGAAAGATCCGACATTTCTCGCCCCTTCACTCACACAGGATTAGATTTCGCGGGTCCTTTCGAAATTAAGAATTATGCTGGGAGGTCATGCCGCATAACGAAGGGCTACGTTTGTGTTTTTATTTGCTTCTCTACAAAAGCTATCCATTTAGAAGCAACATCCGACTTATCAACATCCGCTTTCATCGCAGCTTTTAGTAGGTTCGTTTCTCGCCGCGGTTGTCCTCTGCATCTCCATTCAGACAATGGTACCACATTCGTTGGTGCATCCAAAGTTCTTGCGAAGGAATTCATCCACAGTTCACATTGTGCAATTACATCTGGTTATTCCCACCAAAACCTAACGTGGCATTTTATACCACCTGGGGCTCCACACATGGGTGGTCTTTGGGAGGCCGGCGTCAAAAGTTTCAAGGCTCATTTTAAAAAAGTTGCCGGAAATTTTAAATATACATTCGAAGAATTTCAAACGTTATTAAATAAAATAGAGGCCTGCTTAAATTCCCGACCTTTATCTCCTATATCCCAAGATCCATCAGACCTTTCTGCTCTAACTCCAGGCCATTTCCTGATCGGGTCCCCAATCTTGGTTCCAATTGACCCTTATATTAAAGACGCTCCAATATCTATAACCAACCGCTGGCAGAGATTAAAAATAATCAATCAACATTTGTGTATGAGGTGGAAGGAGGAATACCTCAAAGAGCTCCATAAGCGCTATAAATGGCAAAAGCCTTCGGAGAATCTACAGGAAAATATGTTGGTGGTAGTTAGGGATGAAAATTTACCCCCTAATTCCTGGCGATTGGGTAGAATAACAAAAGTCTATTCCGGCTCCGATACCCGTGTTCGAGTGGCAGACATCCGTACCGAGCGAGGCATTATAACAAGACCCATAACAAAGCTGGTTGTACTTCCTTCCGAACCCACTTCATAGTACGCCTTCTATGAATAACGCCGTATACCCATGGATTTTCCGTGTTACATATTTCGATTTTATTTTAATTCAATGTTATATGTTTTAGCTAAATATGAGAACTGGTAACAATACTTATGACAAACGTCGCATGAGATACGTTTGTCGGATATGCAGATATTCCCATGCTCTGCGAAAATGTAAGAAATTCTTGGATATGAACATAATCCAGCGACAACAGGTAGTGCAAACCTATGGTTACTGCAAAAATTGCTTAGCACACACACACTCAGAAGGGGTGTGTTTTACAAAAACTGGATGCAGATACTGTCACAAAGCTCACCACTCTTTACTCCACGATAACCAAAGATTACAGAACGATAAACATTTCTCTTCGACAACACAAACGGCAAAGAAATCTTCCGCCATCACACCTTCGACATCAAACGCATCTACGAAAACGAAACCATCTACGAGTTCTGATACGACTACCTTAACCTCGATATTAAAACAGAATGCTGCCACACTCTTACCTACTATTCTAGCCAAAATTGACACTAAAGAAGGGAGGCGAACTGTCCGATGTCTCCTCGATTCAGGATGCAGAATGAGTTGCATTTCTTCCAAAATCGTGTGTCGCCACCGATTGACAACTTTAACTCTTGAAGATGAAACCATCTGTCCCCTTGTGCTTTATTCTGCCTTGGACAAAGATCTACAAATTGAAACTACCTTAAGAGTAAACAATCGAATTGCGATTCACACTCCAATCAAATCTGTTTCACAATCCATTAAGAAACATTTTCAGAATATGATGCTGGCAGATAAAGAGTTCTACAAGTCGTCGTCCGTCGATATTATTCTGGGAGTGGATATATACTCCCGTCTTATCCGAGAAGGCATTTTTAATAGAACAGGTCTTCCAACGGCTCAGAACACGATTTTCGGATGGGTTCTGTATGGCACCTACTCCACTTAGGTTATTACTTCAATATATCCATATGAAATTCTTCCTTTAAAACATTTACTTAACTCACTGAATTGCACAACTATATGAAAATGAAGTTAAATGTGAACGAACCTTATTCAATACACTTACATTATATTCTATACTACAATAAGATAAAAATAGCTTTAGATAATAATTTTACTGAATTTATATAAATATACATATATGAAGCATGGTTTTAATACATGCATAAAGATATATGTTTTTCAGATATGGTTCGGCCGTTATTCATTGCAGACACACTGCAAGGGGGGCGGTAATGTTAGCACTTGTCCAAACAGCACTAAAACTGCATTATTTTTAAAGAAAATTTAATCGTCTAACAAATCTGTGAACATAATTTACCCTATAAATACTTATTAAAATCCCCGAATAACCGGACGGGCAAATATGAACATATTCTAAAGGTGATGAAAATGAAATCATAAAAGCCTTTTACACCACATTTTTTCGCCCTAAAAACGAGCCATATCTGAAATACAACTTCCGCGAAAAGAAGAATTACCTCCTTCTTGTTTTCCTACAACTGTTAGACTGGTAAGACGTACTCCTGAATTCAATAAATACATTGTTATCAAACCAAATCTAATCCATTTGTATGTTATCATTTCTAACATTCTTCCATTCCATTGCTCTCCCATATTCATTGGAGTAAACGAACCCAGAATTATTTTAGTAAATTCTGGTTTGGTTTTGGCTCACCGAGACGGTTATATTTCCACTCCAGGTTGATCAGACTTTCCGCAAAGCAAACAGGTAAATTTTGACGAATTCGTCAAAATTTGCCGAATTCGTCAAAATTTAGTGATAAAAAAAATTAGTGATAACAAAATTTCACCCTTTTCCTTCTCCGGGGATTATTTAACGAGATATTTGCATTTTAAGTTTTGCTAAATTTTATCCAAATAATAGTGATAACAAAATTTCTATTTTTGACGAATTCGGCAAATTTTGACGAATTCGCCGATTTTGGACGAATTCGGCAAATTTTTACGAATTCTGCAATTTTGACGAATTCGGCAAATTTTGACGAATTCGGCAAATTTTGACGAGTTCGCCGATTTTTGACGAATTCGGCAAATTTTGGCGAATTCGCCGATTTTTGACGAATTCGGCAAATTTTGACGAATTCGTCAAAATTTGCCGAATTCGTCAAAATTTAGTGATAAAAAAAATTAGTGATAACAAAATTTCGTCCTTTTCCTTCTACGGGGCTTATTTAACGAGATATTTGCATTTTAAGTTTTGCTAAATTTTGGCCAAGAAATAGTGATAACAAAAGTTCGCCCTTTTCCTCCTACGGGGCTTATTTAACGAGATGTTTTCATTTTAAGTTTTGCTAACTTTTATCCAAATAATAGTGATAAAAAAATTTCTATTTTTGACGAATTCGTCAAAATTTAGTGATAACAAAATTTCGTCCTTTTCCTTCTACGGGGCTTATTTAACGAGATATTTGCATTTTAAGTTTTGCTAAATTTTGGCCAAAAAATACTGATAACAAAAGTTCGCCCTTTTCCTCCTACGGGGCTTATTTAACGATATTTTCATATTAAGTTTTGCTAAATTTTATCCAAATAATAGTGATAACAAAATTTCTATTTTTGACGAATTCGGCAAATTTTTACGAATTCGGCAAATTATGACGAATTCGGCAAATTTTGACGAGTTCGCCGATTTTTGACGAATTCGGCAAATTTTGGCGAATTCGCCGATTTTTGACGAATTCGGCAAATTTTGACGAGTTCGCCGATTTTTGACGAATTCGGCAAATTTTGACGAATTCGCCGATTTTTGACGAATTCGGCAAATTTTGACGAATTCGCCGATTTTTGAGGAATTCGGCAAATTTTGACGAATTCGCCGATTTTTGACGAATTCGCCGATTTTTGACAAATTCGCCGATTTTTGACGAATTCGCCGAATTTTGTAAATTTTGACGAATTCGTCGATTTTGACGAATTCGGCAAATTTTGACGAATTTGACGAGATTTTAGCATTTTAAGTTTTGCTAAATTTTATCCAAATAATAGTGATAACAAAATTTCTATTTTTGACGAATTCGGCAAATTTTGACGAATTCGCCGATTTTTGACGAATTCGGCAAATTTTTACGAATTCTGCAATTTTGACGAATTCGGCAAATTTTGACGAGTTCGCCGATTTTTGACGAATTCGACAAATTTTGACGAATTCGCCGATTTTTGACGAATTCGGCAAATTTTGACGAATTCGCCGATTTTTGACGAATTCGTCGATTTTTGACGAATTCGCCGATTTTTGACGAATTCGCCGATTTTTGACAAATTCGCCGATTTTTGACGAATTCGCCGATTTTTGACGAATTCGCCGATTTTTGACGAATTCGCCGATTTTTGACGAATTCGCCGATTTTTTACGAATTCGGCAAATTTTGACGAATTCGGCAAATTTTGACGAATTCGGCAAATTGTGACGAATTCGCCGATTTTTGACGAATTCGGCAATTTTGACGAATTCGCCGATTTTTTACGAATTCGGCAAATTTTGACGAATTCGCCGATTTTTGACGCATTCGGCGAATTTTGACGAATTCGCCGATTTTTGACGAATTCGTCGATTTTTGACGAATTCGGCGAATTTTGACCAATTCGTCGATTTTTGACGAATTCGTCGATTTTGACGAATTCGGCAAATTTAACGAGATACGGGGCTTATTTAACGAGATATTTGCATTTAAAATTTTGCAAAATTTTTGCTAAAAAATTGTGATAACAAAATTTCACCCTTTTCCTTCTACGGGGATTATTTAACGAGATATTTGCATTTTAAGTTTTGCTAAATTTTGGCCAAGAAATAGTGATAACAAAAGTTCGCCCTTTTCCTCCTACGGGGCTTATTTAACGAGATATTTTCATTTTAAGTTTTGCTAAATTTTATCCACATAATAGTGATAACAAAATTTCTATTTTTGACGAATTCGGCAAATTTTGGCGAATTCGCCGATTTTTGACGAATTCGGCAAATTTTGACGAGTTCGCCGATTTTTGACGAATTCGGCACATTTTGACGAATTCGGCGATTTTTGACAAATTCGCCGATTTTTGACGAATTCAGCAAATTTTGACGAATTCGGAAATTTTTGACGAATTCGGCAAATTTTGACGAATTCGCCGATTTTTTACGAATTCGGCAAATTTTGACGAATTCGGCAAATTTTGACGAATTCGCCGATTTTTGACGAATTCGGCGAATTTTGACAAATTCGTCGATTTTTGACGAATTCGTCGATTTTTGACGAATTCGGCAAATTTTGACGAATTCGTCGATTTTGACGAATTCGTCGATTTTTGACGAATTCGGCAAATTTTGACGAATTTGACGAGATATTAGCATTTTAAGTTTTGCTAAATTCCTGCCAAAAAATAGTGATAACAAAAGTTCGCCCTTTTCCTTCTACGGGGCTTATTTAACGAGATATTTGCATTTTAAGTTTTGCTAAATTTTGGCCAAAAATTAGTGATAACAAAATTTCGTCCTTTTCCTTCTACGGGGCTTATTTAACGAGATATTTGCATTTAAAATTTTGCAAAATTTTTGCTAAAAAATTGTGATAACAAAATTTCACCCTTTTCCTTCTACGGGGATTATTTAACGAGATATTTGCATTTTAAGTTTTGCTAAATTTTATCCAAATAATAGTGATAACAAAATTTCGCCCTTTTCCTTCTACGGGGCTTATTTAACGAGATATTTGCATTTTAAGTTTTGCTAAATTTTGGCCAAAAATTAGTGATAACAAAATTTCGTCCTTTTCCTTCTACGGGGCTTATTTAACGAGATATTTGCATTTTAAGTTTTGCTAAATTTTGGCCAAGAAATAGTGATAACAAAAGTTCGCCCGTTTCCTCCTACGGGGCTTATTTAACGAGATATTTTCATTTTAAGTTTTGCTAAATTTTATCCAAATAATAGTGATAACAAAATTTCTATTTTTGACGAATTCGGCAAATTTTTACGAATTCGGCAAATTATGACGAATTCGGCAAATTTTGACGAGTTCGCCGATTTTTGACGAATTCGGCAAATTTTGGCGAATTCGCCGATTTTTGACGAATTCGGCAAATTTTGACGAGTTCGCCGATTTTTGACGAATTCGGCAAATTTTGACGAATTCGCCGATTTTTGACGAATTCGGCAAATTTTGACGAATTCGCCGATTTTTGAGGAATTCGGCAAATTTTGACGAATTCGCCGATTTTTGACGAATTCGCCGATTTTTGACAAATTCGCCGATTTTTGACGAATTCGCCGAATTTTGACGAATTCGTCGATTTTGACGAATTCGGCAAATTTTGACGAATACGTCGATTTTGACGAATTCGGCAAATTTTGACGAATTTGACGAGATTTTAGCATTTTAAGTTTTGCTAAATTTTATCCAAATAATAGTGATAACAAAATTTCTATTTTTGACGAATTCGGCAAATTTTGACGAATTCGGCAAATTTTTACGAATTCTGCAATTTTGACGAATTCGGCAAATTTTGACGAGTTCGCCGATTTTTGACGAATTCGACAAATTTTGACGAATTCGCCGATTTTTGACGAATTCGGCAAATTTTGACGAATTCGCCGATTTTTGACGAATTCGGCAAATTTTGACGAATTCGTCGATTTTTGACGAATTCGCCGATTTTTGACGAATTCGCCGATTTTTGACAAATTCGCCGATTTTTGACGAATTCGCCGATTTTTGACGAATTCGCCGATTTTTGACGAATTCGCCGATTTTTGACGAATTCGCCGATTTTTTACGAATTCGGCAAATTTTGACGAATTCGGCAAATTTTGACGAATTCGGCAAATTGTGACGAATTCGCCGATTTTTGACGAATTCGGCAATTTTGACGAATTCGCCGATTTTTTACGAATTCGGCAAATTTTGACGAATTCGCCGATTTTTGACGAATTCGGCAAATTTTGACGAATTCGCCGAATTTTGACGAATTCGGCAAATTTTGACGAATTCGTCGATTTTTGACGAATTCGTCGATTTTTGACGAATTCGGCGAATTTTGACGAATTCGTCGATTTTTGACGAATTCGTCGATTTTGACGAATTCGTCGATTTTTGACGAATTCGGCTAATTTTGACGAATTCGTCGATTTTTGAAGAATTCGTCGACGAATTCGGCAAATTTTGACGAATTCGGCAAATTTTGACGAATTCGCCGATTTTTGACGAATTCGGCAAATTTTGACGAATTCGTCGATTTTTGACGAATTCGGCGAATTTTGACCAATTTGTCGATTTTTGACGAATTCGTCGATTTTTGACGAATTCGGCAAATTTTGACGAATTCGCCGATTTTTGACGAATTCGGCGATTTTTGACGAATTCGGCAAATTTTGACGAATTCGGCAAATTCGCCGATTTTTGACGAATTCGGCGAATTTTGACCAATTCGTCGATTTTTGACGAATTCGGAAAATTTTGACGAATTCGCCGATTTTTGACGAATTCGGCAAATTTTGACGAATTCGGCAAATTTTGACGAATTCGCCGATTTTTGACGAATTCGGCAAATTTTGACGAATTCGCCGATTTTTTACGAATTCGGCAAATTTTGACGAATTCGGCAAATTTTGACGAATTCGCCGATTTTTGACGAATTCGCCGATTTTTGACGAATTCGCTGATTTTTGACGAATTCGTCGATTTTTGACGAATTCGTCGATTTTGACGAATTCGTCGATTTTGACGAATTCGTCGATTTTGACGAATTCGGCAAATTTTGACGAATTTGACGAGGTATTAGCATTTTAAGTTTTGCTAAATTCCTGCCAAAAAATAGTGATAACAAAAGTTCGCCCTTTTCCTTCTACGGGGCTTATTTAACGAGATATTTTCATTTTAAGTTTTGCTAAATTTTGGCCAAAAATTAGTGATAACAAAATTTCGTCCTTTTCCTTCTACGGGGCTTATTTAACGAGATATTTGCATTTAAAATTTTGCAAAATTTTTGCTAAAAAATTGTGATAACAAAATTTCACCCTTTTCCTTCTACGGGGATTATTTAACGAGATATTTGCATTTTAAGTTTTGCTAAATTTTATCCAAATAATAGTGATAACAAAATTTCGCCCTTTTCCTTCTACGGGGCTTATTTAACGAGATATTTGCATTTTAAGTTTTGCTAAATTTTGGCCAAAAATTAGTGATAACAAAATTTCGTCCTTTTCCTTCTACGGGGCTTATTTAACGAGATATTTGCATTTTAAGTTTTGATAAATTTTGGCCAAGAAATAGTGATAACAAAAGTTCGCCCTTTTCCTCCTACGGGGCTTATTTAACGAGATATTTTCATTTTAAGTTTTGCTAAATTTTATCCAAATAATAGTGATAACAAAATTTCTATTTTTGACGAATTCGGCAAATTTTGACGAATTCGCCGATTTTTGACGAATTCGGCAAATTTTTACGAATTCTGCAATTTTGACGAATTCGGCAAATTTTGACGAATTCGGCAAATTTTGACGAGTTCGCCGATTTTTGACGAATTCGGCAAATTTTGGCGAATTCGCCGATTTTTGACGAATTCGGCAAATTTTGACGAGTTCGCCGATTTTTGACGAATTCGGCAAATTTTGACGAATTCGCCGATTTTTGACGAATTCGTCGATTTTTGACGAATTCGGCAATTTTTGACGAATTCGGAAATTTTTGACGAATTCGCCGATTTTTGACGAATTCGTCGATTTTTGACGAATTCGCTGATTTTTGACGAATTCGGCAAATTTTGACGAATTCGTCGATTTTTGACGAATTCGGCAAATTTTGACGAATTCGCCGATTTTTGACGAATTCGCCAATTTTTGACGAATTCGGCGATTTTTGACGAATTCGTAAAAATTTGCCGAATTCGTCAAAAATCGACGAATTTGACGAGATATTAGCATTTTAAGTTTTGCTAAATTCCTGCCAAAAAATAGTGATAACAAAAGTTCGCCCTTTTCCTTCTACGGGGCTTATTTAACGAGATATTTGCATTTTAAGTTTTGCTAAATTTTGGCCAAAAATTAGTGATAACAAAATGTCGTCCTTTTCCTTCTACGGGGCTTATTTAACGAGATATTTTCATTTTAAGTTTTGCTAAATTTTATCCAAATAATAGTGATAAAAAATTTTTTGACGAATTCGCCGATTTTTGACGAATTCGGCAAATTTTTACGAATTCTGCAATTTTGAGGAATTCGGCAAATTTTGACGAATTCGGCAAATTTTGACGAGTTCGCCGATTTTTGACGAATTCGGCAAATTTTTACGAGTTCGCCGATTTTTGACGAATTCGGCAAATTTTGACGAATTCGCCGATTTTTGACGAATTCGGCAAATTTTGACGAATTCGGCAAATTGTGACGAATTCGCCGATTTTTGACGAATTCGGCAATTTTGACGAATTCGCCGATTTTTTACGAATTCGGCAAATTTTGACGAATTCGCCGATTTTTGACGCATTCGGCGAATTTTGACGAATTCGCCGATTTTTGACGAATTCGTCGATTTTTGACGAATTCGGCGAATTTTGACGAATTCGGCGAATTTTGACGAATTCGGCGAATTTTGACCAATTCGTCGATTTTTGACGAATTCGTCGATTTTGACGAATTCGGCAAATTTTGACGAATTCGGCAAATTTTGACGAATTCGGCAAATTTTGACGAATTCGCCGATTTTTTACGAATTCGGCAAATTTTGACGAAAATTTTGACGCCGATTTTTGACGAATTCGGCAAATTTTGACGAATTCGCCGAATTTTGACGAATTCGGCAAATTTTGACGAATTCGTCGATTTTTGACGAATTCGTCGATTTTTGACGAATTCGGCGAATTTTGACGAATTCGTCGATTTTTGACGAATTCGTCGATTTTGACGAATTCGTCGATTTTTGACGAATTCGGCTAATTTTGACGAATTCGTCGATTTTTGAAGAATTCGTCGATTTTTGACGAATTCGGCAAATTTTGACGAATTCGCCGATTTTTGACGAATTCGGCAAATTTTGACGATAAAAAAAATTCGGCAAATTTTGACGAATTCGGCAAATTTTGACGAATTCGGCAAATCGCCGATTTTTGACGAATTCGGCAAATTTTGACCAATTCGTCGATTTTTGACGAATTCGTCGATTTTTGACGAATTCGGAAAATTTTGACGAATTCGCCGATTTTTTACGAATTCGGCAAATTTTGACGAATTCGGCAAATTTTGACTAATTCGGCAAATTTTGACGAATTCGCCGATTTTTGACGAATTCGGCAAATTTTGACGAATTCGGCAAATTCGCCGATTTTTGACGAATTCGCCGATTTTTGACGAATTCGGCGAATTTTGACCAATTCGTCGATTTTTGACGAATTCGTCGATTTTTGACGAATTCGGAAAATTTTGACGAATTCGCCGATTTTTTACGAATTCGGCAAATTTTGACGAATTCGGCAAATTTTGACGAATTCGTAAAAAATCGGCGAATTCGTCAAAATTTTCCGAATTCGTAAAAAATCGGCGAATTCGTCAAAATTTTCCGAATTCGTCAAAAATCGACGAATTCGTCAAAAATCGACGAATTGGTCAAAATTCGCCGAATTCGTCAAAAATCGGCGAATTTGACGAATTCGGCAAATTTTGACGAATTCGCCGATTTTTTACGAATTCGGCAAATTTTGACGAATTCGGCAAATTTTGACGAATTCGCCGATTTTTGACGAATTCGCTGATTTTTGACGAATTCGTCGATTTTTGACGAATTCGTCGATTTTGACGAATTCGTCGATTTTGACGAATTCGTCGATTTTTGACGAATTCGGCAAATTTTGAATTCGAATTCGTCAAAAATTGCCGAATTCGTCAAAAATCGACGAATTCGTCAAAAATCGGCGAATTCGTCAAAATTTGCCGAATTCGTCAAAAATCGACGAATTTGACGAGATATTAGCATTTTAAGTTTTGCTAAATTCCTGCCAAAAAATAGTGATAACAAAAGTTCGCCCTTTTCCTTCTACGGGGCTTATTTAACGAGATATTTGCATTTTTAGTTTTGCTAAATTTTGGCCAAAAATTAGTGATAACAAAATTTCGTCCTTTTCCTTCTACGGGGCTTATTTAACGAGATATTTTCATTTTAAGTTTTGCTAAATTTTATCCAAATAATAGTGATAAAAAATTTTTTGACGAATTCGGCAAATTTTGACGAATTCGCCGATTTTTGACGAATTCGGCAAATTTTTACGAATTCTGCAATTTTGAGGAATTCGGCAAATTTTGACGAATTCGGCAAATTTTGACGAGTTCGCCGATTTTTGACGAATTCGGCAAATTTTTACGAGTTCGCCGATTTTTGACGAATTCGGCAAATTTTGACGAATTCGCCGATTTTTGACGAATTCGGCAAATTTTGACGAATTCGGCAAATTTTGACGAGTTCGCCGATTTTTGACGAATTCGGCAAATTTTGGCGAATTCGCCGATTTTTGACGAATTCGGCAAATTTTGACGAATTCGCCGATTTTTGACGAATTCGGCAAATTTTGACAAATTCGACGATTTTTGACGAATTCGTTTGCTAAATTTAAGTTTAAGTTTTGCTAAATTTTGGCCAAAAATTAGTGATAACAAAATTTCGTCCTTTTCCTTCTACGGGGCTTATTTAACGAGATATTTGCATTTTAAGTTTTGCTAAATTTTGGTCAAAAAATAGTGATAACAAAAGTTCGCCCTTTTCCTCCTACGGGGCTTATTTAACGAGATATTTTCATTTTAAGTTTTGCTAAATTTTATCCAAATAATAGTGATAACAAAATTTCTATTTTTGACGAATTCGGCAAATTTTGACGAATTCGCCGATTTTTGACGAATTTGGCAAATTTTTACGAATTCTGCAATTTTGACGAATTCGGCAAATTTTGACGAATTCGGCAAATTTTGACGAGTTCGCCGATTTTTGACGAATTCGGCAAATTTTGACGAATTCGCCGATTTTTGACGAATTCGGCAAATTTTGACGAAAGTGATAACAAAATTTCGTCCTTTCCCTTCTACGGGGCTTATTTAACGAGATATTTGCATTTTAAGTTTTGCTAAATTTTGGCCAAAAAATAGTGATAACAAAAGTTCGCCCTTTTCCTCCTACGGGGCTTATTTAACGAGATATTTTCATTTTAAGTTTTGCTAAATTTTATCCAAATAATAGTGATAAAAAAATTTCTATTTTTGACGATTTTTGACGAATTTGCCGATTTTTGACGAATTCGGCAAATTTTTACGAATTCTGCAATTTTGACGAATTCGCCGATTTTTGACGAATTCGCCGATTTTTGACAAATTCGCCGATTTTTGACGAATTCGCCGATTTTTGACGAATTCGCCGATTTTTGACGAATTCGCCGATTTTTGACGAATTCGCCGATTTTTGACGAATTCGGCGATTTTTGACGAATTCGGCGAATTTTGACGAATTCGTCGATTTTTGACGAATTCGTCGATTTTTGACGAATTCGGCAAATTTTGACGAATTCGGCAAATTTTGACGAATTCGGCAAATTTTGACGAATTCGCCGATTTTTGACGAATTCGTCGAATTTTGACGAATTCGGCAAATTTTGACGAATTCGGCAAATTTTGACGAATTCGCCGATTTTTTACGAATTCGGCAAATTTTGACGAATTCGGCAAATTTTGACGAATTCGGCAAATTTTGACGAATTCGCCGATTTCTGACGAATTCGGCGAATTTTGACGAATTCGCCGAATTCGTTTGCTAAATTTAAGTTTAAGTTTTGCTAAATTTTGGCCAAAAATTAGTGATAACAAAATTTCGTCCTTTTCCTTCTACGGGGCTTATTTAACGAGATATTTTCATTTTAAGTTTTGCTAAATTTTGGCCAAAAATTAGTGATAACAAAATTTCGTCCTTTTCCTTCTACGGGGCTTATTTAACGAGATATTTGCATTTTAAATTTTGCTAAATTTTGGCCAAGAAATAGTGATAACAAAAGTTCGCCCTTTTCCTCCTACGGGGCTTATTTAACGAGATATTTTCATTTTAAGTTTTGCTAAATTTTATCCAAATAATAGTGTTTAGTTCTGAATGTTTATAGATTTGCATTAGCATATAATTTCTTTCGGTGTATCTATTGACCCAATTTTGGTACCTACTTGCTCGTTGAAGTCTGCCTGCTCCTCCTTGTTACATCCTTGTAAGATGAGCTTACAGATTTCAACGAGTAACGAGTAAATAGGACAGACGCCGCCACCTTTCTCCATCTTTAGATTAAAATCTACTTTCGCTCGAATAAGTACCCTTGCTGTACAATCAAACTTAAAGGTAAACTTCGTTACCACAACCAACCAAACCTTATAAATAAAACTTATTGGGTCCCTTGCCATTTATTATTATAGAAAATACTAAACTTTCGTGTTTTATTTATTTTCCTTTATTTTCACGCATTCGGCGTAAACATTGGTCGCATCGAACCGGATTTCGAGAACCATAACCTCGGAAAAACATTCCATTAACCACGGTGTTCTCTTCATCTTTAAAGAGCCCTCATCAACACACATCCATCCATCCATCAATCCATCCATCACCCTCATACATCGATATAACAAACCATTTTACGTTAAATTTGCATTTAAAGTTATAACAGGTATGTATAGTGCAGTATTTACATTAAATGAGCATCGCGAAAAACAGTGAATAAATATCAAGTGTTTCGTGTCTCAGGTTGTCTTACAACGTCTCGGTATCAACCCTCCCCGCGTCTTGTTCGTGTCATCTGCATACATACGTCCGTCCGCCTGTCGTATGCAGCAGCCTAAAATACCTAAATCGAAAAAAAATATTTATTTCTTTTTCAATTAAAGTGTTTATGCGCGAAGAGTATCTGGAAATCGATTGTGTTTTGTGTGTGTGACGAATTATTCTTTTGTCAACGCATTTGTTTCATTTTGCCGGTGGTAGCTTCAACTCCACCGATTTATTTCCACTGATTTGTTGTTTTTCTGAAGGGAAAACAAACACACACTAACACACCACAAGATACATTCAATTCCAGTACATAGTTTCGATTCTCCCGCGGAATATATAAAAAAGTATATAAATTCGCGTATAAATAAAAATTCATTTACATAAAACACAGTGTCATTGGCGTTTATTGAACATCTGTTCTTTCGATTGCTTCGATATCGATCGCACACCGACAGCTGTCAATTTCGATTATTGTGTTATCGGACGGTTGTCAGGGTTGCGGTTGATTAACCCGAGTTACTCGTTTTCGTACGTCACACTTACGTCGCGCTAACGCACGTTACGTCATACACGTCAAAATAATAAATTCAGCTATAACAAGTAATTCTGTGCATTTTGAAAATTAAATTTTTTAAAAAGAAAATTAAATTCGCGTGCACCCTAAGCAAAGTCAATACGACTTTTTTAAATAAAAGTGTGATTTTTTTTCGTTTTCGACTCGAATAATATAATTTTTCGACGGTTTTTCGGCACTTAATCGACGTGCACCCGTTGATTGAACAATTATTTGGCTCGAGCTTTTTAAATATTTCTTTTGTTTTGAAATTTTCGAGAACGGTCGTTACATTTGTGAATAATTCGACACAGAAGTACTACAATAGTTAGTTTTCGTATTCGGCCTGTAAATTTCATTATTTTCGAAAGAAAATAGTTAATAAAGTAAATATTTAAAATTTCGGTGTAACGCGAGAATTTTTTGAAATCGCACATGCTTTACCACTTATATAAACTTTCGTTTTTATATATTTTTTGATACATTTTTGAGATATTTTGAATATTTAGTGCGGCTTATCGAGTTTGAATATTTTGGACGAATTGTTGCAAAATATTTAAACACTTTTCAATATTTATACGTGACTTTGATCGAATTTTCTGGAAATTTGTTGAAAGAAAATTGTATATCCGTGCTGGTTCGGAACTCTTTTTGCAAATTGAGGTTACCATATTCGTGTTATTAGATCATTCTCGTTGGTTTTCTGAGTTTTACTCAACCATACCTTTGTTTCGCTCGTTTTTTAGTACCTTTTCTCGTGGTATATCCCTAGCGACCTCAATTCGAATTTTGAATACAGTCCTACTTTGTATACTTTAAAATGCCGATCACACCTCTTGATTTTTTTATTAGGGCTTCGGATGCTCTGGTAAAATTCGATGCGCATTTCAGCAAGTTGAAAGATGATGAACTTGATCTTTCTTGTCTAGAAATACGATCTGCTGAGTTAAACAAATTGTGGGCAAAGGCCCAAGAAATGTTTGAGAAATGTCTCAACTTTTTGCAGTCATCCGATGACGCAACTAAGGATGACATTGACGCGGCAGATAGCAAATATGACGCAACGCATCAAACATATATGAATTCCCTAACAGTAATTAATCGAAAACTGTTGCAATTCAAACGGTCTCGTCGATCGTCCTTGACTTCTTCGGTCGGTGATTCGGCTTCATTAGATCGGGAGGAGACCCAAAATTCTAATCTACATAACATGAGTGCGTCGACTCATGCGTCTCGCGACATGAGCACTCAAGCTGATTGTCCGCCTCCCTCACATTCTCAAAATAACATCTCGATTTCGCGCATGAATATCGAACACCTCGCGAGTGATAGTGTGAATAACCTCTCGTTGCCGCCGTGTGACACCGACATATTTGAGGGCGATTTCTTATCGTGGCCCACTTTCAGGGATCTGTTTACGGCGGTCTATATCAACAACTCTCGTTTGAGCGATATTGAGCGTTTATGTCACCTCGTGCGAAAAACAAGTGGGGAGGCGCGTGAGATTGTTTCAAAGTTTCCGTTACTTAATCGCAGTTTTGTCTTGGCGTGGAAAGCTTTACGGGATACTTATGACAATCCACGACTTTTAGTCCACAACCAACTGAAGGTTTTATTCGCGCTCCCAGCGATTGAAAGCGAAAGTAGTACGGGACTTAAGTCCGTACAACGTGGTATAAATGGATGTCTCTCGGCGATGTCCATTTACGAAGTCTCCACGGACAATTGGGTTCCGATCCTGGTGTTTATTTGTTTGCAAAGTTTACCCAAAATTACCCAGACGTTATGGGAGCAAAGCGTGAAGGATAAATCCTCCCTTTCCACGTGGAAAGATTTGGATGATTTCCTAACAGAGAGAATTCGAACTCTTATGTGCCTTCACGGTATGAGGGGAATTGAAACGCCAAGGCACTCGAACGCCAGGAAGGTCCAATCCCATTTTTCAAACGCGGCTGCGTCCGGATCTTCTCGTTCTTCTTCTAAATCCGGTTGTGTCTTATGCCCGAACCAAGAACACAAAATTTATGCTTGCCCTCGGTTCTCAAATCTCACATCCTCTGATAGATTCGCTCTGGTCAAGCGCCATCGTTTGTGCGTTAATTGTCTTCGCAAAGGCCATGAGGTCAGAAAATGTGATAGTAAACGTCGTTGTTCCAAATGCAATAAAAACCACCATACCTTATTGCATCGCGACGAGCCCACTACGAGTACTTCGGCTCTAGTGGCAAACACAGCCCGCGCAAATCCTCCTGATTCTAGACCTAGTTCAAACAATCCTACTGCTCCTCCACTTGAACATTGTGAGCCATCCACGTCAGCTGGATGCGTTTCGCGCCAAGTTTTTCATGCTGCGCAGAACAAAGCTGTTCTTTTGGGAACAGCGATGGTGAATATCGTCCACCATGGGGTCTCATATCCCGCTAGGGCATTGATTGATCCAGCTTCTGAGTCCTCTTTTCTCACAGAGCGACTTCAAAACCGCTTGAATCTTCCAGTGTTTTCCACCAATGCTACAATTTCAGGTGTTAATTGCGCAGTTTCGGCCAAATCCAGGAAAATATGCACCTTGAAGATTGGAAGCCCTCTCGACACTTCGGTTACTTTAGAGACCCCTGCTTTAGTTTTACCCTCCATTTCCGGAGATTTACCTTCTTTCCAAGTCACATCGGACTTCAAGGCTCAGATGCCAGATCTTCGTTTCGCAGATGTTAATTTGTTCGATTCTCGTCCAGTCGATATTTTGTTAGGTGCCGACTTGTACCCAAGAATTTTGTTGGAGGGCACCATTCCGATTTTGTCGGGATCTTTGTTGGCCCAAAAGTCTATCTTCGGTTGGTTAGTCACTGGTCCTGTTCCAGTTTCCCAAGTTCGAACATTTGCTGCCACTATTACGATATCGGACGAGGATCATCTGAATACAACTCTATTGCGTTTCTGGGAATTGGAGGAAGTTCCCAAGAGAAACATTATGTCACCTTCTGACCGTTACTGTGAGGAAAACTATGTTAGGACTACATGTAGGGATTCAGACGGTAGATACGTTGTGACGCTTCCGCTTAAGACTGAATTGGATATGAATAGATGTCTAGGAGAATCTCGTGGTAACGTTTTAGGCCAATTCTTCCGCAACGAGTCGTCATTGTTAAGGAAACCTGATATCAAGACAATTTATGACAGCGTCTTAAATGGATATGTGGAGCTTGACCATATGAGGCCAGTACGCCCCACCTCGGAGGATACTTTGGCTTGCTATTTGCCTCACCACCCTGTCATAAATCCGGGCAAGCAGACGACTAAACTCCGCGTAGTGTTCAATGCTTCAAACATAACATCCAATGGGAATAGCTTGAATGACATCCTGTATGTTGGACCCACCTTGCAGTTGGATTTAGTGCTGTTAATACTCCGTTGGCGGACATTTAGATTCGTATTCAATGCAGATATTACCCAGATGTATCGACAAATTCGCGTGGACTCGAGACATACACCTCTTCAGAGGATTGTTTTTCGCGATTCTCCGACAAAGCCGGTCCGGGATTATGAGTTACAGACGGTGACATTCGGTGTTAATTGTGCCCCATATTTAGCCATACGGACGCTTTTGAGGTTAGCTGACGATACGGAATCGGAATTCCCACTCGCGGCGCATATTTTGCGGAAATGCATGTATGTGGACGATGTTTTAGCGGGGACCCACGATCTCGGGACCGCATTGGCAGCTAGGGACCAATTAATTTCGGCGCTTGATTCGGCTAAGTTCGAACTTCGGAAGTGGACTGCCAACGACAAAGCCATCCTCGATCAGTTTTCCCCTGAATATTTGGTAGATGCTAAAGTCTTGGATTTCGTGGAGACTAGTAGTTCCAAACCTCTAGGGATCAGGTGGAATGCACAATTAGATTCATTTTATTTCGATGCGAAGCCTATTTTGAAAAGAGCTAGCTACACCAAAAGAGAAGTACTTTCGGCCATCGCTAAATTATTCGATCCCATCGGTTGGTTAGGTCCTGTGCTGGTTACCGCTAAGATGATTATGCAGAAAATATGGCTGGATAATATCGGCTGGGACGATCCACTTTTGTCAACCACTGCAACTGAATGGCGACGATTTGTAGAATATCACCCCGATGTGAATTCTATTAGAATTCCAAGATGGGTTCAGTACTCCCCGGGATTTCCGGCTGAACTGCATGTCTTTTCGGATGCCTCGGAAAAGGCATACGCGGGGGTAGTATATATTCGTATTGAATGTCCAGGCGGAAAAGTGGTTGCTCATTTGCTCTCCTCAAAAACCAGAGTAGCCCCAATAAAATCAATATCGTTGCCTCGTTTGGAACTTTGTGGTGCGGTTTTAGCTTCGGAACTTTTGAAGACCATAATTAGGGAAATTGATTTGGAATTTCGCCAGGTATATTGTTGGACAGACTCAACAATAGTTCTTTCGTGGTTGAGAAAGACTCCTTCAACGTGGACTACGTTTGTGGCGAATAGGGTGTGTCGCATTCAAGAAAACGTCGGGAATCATAATTGGTACCACGTGAAATCGGAAGACAACCCTGCGGATCTAGGAAGTCGAGGTATTTCTCCGGCAGATTTAGCTGCCTCCCCCCTATGGTGGCATGGACCACATTGGCTTAGTCGAGACAAATCGGAGTGGTCCATTCGGGACCTAACTCCCCTTGAAACAGATATAGAAGTTCGTGCGGTGAAAAGTCACGCATCATTTTTCTCGGCGTATGATGATTTGCTTGACAGATTTTCATCGTTGGATCGTGCCCTCCGGGTAATTTCGTACATGTTTAGGTTCTTCCGAAGAACTCATCCCACTTACAGGAGCCATTACCAATATTCGAACTCTTGTGTTTCTGCTTCGGAAATCAAGGAAGTTCGAACTCGCTTGACTGTGCTTGCTCAGAAAGTTAATTACGCTGATGAGTATCAGTCTTTAATAGACAGGAAACCGATACCTTCTAAAAGCCCCTTGGTGACTTTAAATCCTTTTCTAGACGAAAGTGGTGTTATACGAATGAACGGTAGATTGTCACGTTCCCCTACACTTTCCTATACCGAGCGGCATCCCATAATTCTGCCATACAATTGTCGTTTCGTTAAGCTTTTGGTAAAATTCGTCCACTTGATTTCCGTGCATGGAGGAAATCTTTTAATGTTGCGTATCCTTCGTATTGAATATTGGATACCTCGCTTGAAAACTCTGATTCGGTCTGTTGTACATCAATGTAGGATTTGTGTTTTGGAAAGGAAACGCGCCAGCAGTCAACTTATGGCTGCTCTCCCTCCAGAGAGAACTACACTTAATAGGGCGTTTACAACAACCGGTGTTGACTTTGCTGGGCCATTTGAGGTGAAATCGTTTACAGGGCGAGCTTGTAAGATTACAAAGGGATACGTTTGTGTATTCGTTTGTTTCTCTACAAAGGCTATACACCTAGAGGCAGTATCAGATTTGTCCACCGCAAATTTCTTAGCAGCATTTCACCGTTTTATTGCTCGTCGTGGTTGTCCTAGTTCCATATTTTCGGACAACGGTACAAATTTCGTAGGTGCGTCGCGAGAAATCGAAAATAATTTTAGGTTGTTTATTCGAAAAAGTTGCGATTCTGTTTCCTCTACGTTTGCACATCAAGGCCTGTCGTGGCAATTCATTCCTGCTGGTGCTCCACATATGGGTGGACTTTGGGAATCAGGGGTTAAGAGTTTTAAACTTCATTTTCGCAAACAAGCTCGAAACCTCCGATTCACATTTGAAGAATTGGCCACTGTCTTAGCTAGAATCGAGGCTTGCCTGAACTCTCGTCCTCTTTGTACAATGTCTGATAGTCCACATGATATAGTCGCGTTAACCCCGGGTCATTTCCTAATCGGCGCTCCTCTTCTCGCTCCACCAGAACCCCTAATAACGGAAGAACCCTTATGTATTGTAAATCGGTTTAGGAAAGTTCAAGCCCTTGCCCACCAATTTTGCATACGGTGGAAGGAAGAATATTTAAAAAATCTACATAAATGGTATAAATGGAAATTTCCGGAACGCGAAGTAACAATCGATGATATTGTTGTCATTCGTCATGAACAGCTTCCGCCAACCTCGTGGAAATTAGGTCGAGTCGAGAGTGTGCATCCGGGCACTGACGGTCATGTTCGCGTCGTGGACGTTCGAACGGAAAATGGCGTTGTAAGGCGGCCTGTATCCAAATTGGTCGTTCTGACCGACTCAACTTCGACTACAATGTAAAATAGTTTTTCCTTCGCAGTACTATGGATAAAATTACCTTTTTCGACGATGACTTGGAGGATTTCGACGAACTGATGGAGTTGTCGCAAGAGGGAAATTGTCCTGGTGCTGCGCCTGCAGTAGTACTGCCGCCGATCGTGCCGGTTGCAGTTGAAGTCCCCGTCGAGGAAGTCGCCGCAGTTTCGCTGGAGGAACCGCCTGTGGAGAAAAACGAGACGGCGACTGAGTCGAAGAGCGAGCCTCTCTCGAACGGTGACCCTGGGTCAAAGGGCGAACCCGCCTCGAAGAGATTGGCCGCAACTTCGGATCAGTTACGGTTTCGGTGCCGTGTTTGTGGTGGTAGGCATCCGCTTCGTGTCTGTGGGAAATTCGTGCAGATGCCCGACGAAAAACGGCTTCGCGCGGTCGTGAAGCATGGGTATTGCTCCCGCTGCTTGGCCCTGTCCCATCGGACCAAAGATTGCCGCAGCAAAGGTCGTTGCAAGAAGTGTGGTGGAGATCACCACATCCTGCTCCACTCACCGTCTCAGCCCGGGAAAAAGTCCGATATCCGTCCGGCAGACAAAAAGTCCAAAAAGTCCCGTCCGCGTCCTAGTTCCGCCCCTGGTCCTTCCGAAAAAAAATTATGTGCCAAGAGCACCCCTGTCAGTTCGGTTGCTAATTTACCCCTAATTAGCGTGGTGTCCTTGTCCCCAAGTCTGGTGGTACATGTGATGTACAAAGGAGTGTCCATCCCGGTGCGAGCGGTGATCGATCCATGTGGTAGACAAAGCAAAATTTGCTCGGCTTTTGTCGAAAACGCGGGTCTTCCTCTGTCGTGGCTCGATGGAGTGCCGTTATGCCGACTTACCGTTGCGTCTGCCTACGACCATCAACAATGCCTTACATTGACGGCTAGAGTTTCCAACTTGGAACATGTCTTCACCCCCCCTGAATCGGTACCTGAAAGGGTGAAGGATTCGTACCTCGGGCTGCCTCTTGCGGACCCCCAGTTTTACAAAAAGGGCCGGGTAGCTTTGGTACTCGGTCCAGAGGTATACGCCCAAGTCGTCACCAGCCGCGTATATACCACTCCCGGAATGCCAGTAGCCCAGTACACCATCTTTGGCTGGGTTCTATCTGGAGTATGTAACGTGTAGTGTTGGGATCCTTCTGATTCTCAATCGTGGTCTTAATGACCCGTCACAGGGTTGACCCTGTCCTTTGGTGGGAGCCTTCGTGGCCCTCACTCGTGGTCTCTATGACCCGTCACAGGCACCTCAAAGGTCCTGTCCTTACCTTATCCTATTGTATATTTTTAGAAAAAAATGTATAGATTTAATTAGATAAATATAAAGAAAATTAAGATGGAATAAATGAATGCTCACCAATGAACTACTGCACTATACCTGCCATTATTTATATTTTAAGCTTAGTTTTAATTACAACATCCCTTTGATGTTGCAAGGTGGCCGGCAATGTTTAGTTCTGAATGTTTATAGATTTGCATTAGCATATAATTTCTTTCGGTGTATCTATTGACCCAATTTTCGTACCTACTTGCTCGTTGAAGTCTGCCTGCTCCTCCTTGTTACATCCTTGTAAGATGAGCTTACAGATTTCAACGAGTAACGAGTAAATAGGACAGACGCCGCCACCTTTCTCCATCTTTAGATTAAAATCTACTTTCGCTCGAATAAGTACCCTTGCTGTACAATCAAACTTAAAGGTAAACTTCGTTACCACAACCAACCAAACCTTATAAATAAAACTTATTGGCTCCCTTGCCATTTATTATTATAGAAAATACTAAACTTTCGTGTTTTATTTATTTTCCTTTATTTTCACACATTCGGCGTAAACAAATAGTGATAACAAAATTTCTATTTTTGACGAATTCGGCAAATTTTGACGAATTCGCCGATTTTTGACGAATTCGGCAAATTTTTACGAATTCTGACGAATTCGGCAAATTTTGACGAATTCGGCAAATTTTGACGAGTTCGCCGATTTTTGACGAATTCGGCAAATTTTGACGAATTCGCCGATTTTTGACGAATTCGCCGATTTTTGACAAATTCGCCGATTTTTGACAAATTCGGCAAATTTTGACGAATTTGACGAGATATTAGCATTTTAAGTTTTGCTAAATTCCTGCCAAAAAATAGTGATAACAAAAGTTCGCCCTTTTCCTTCTACGGGGCTTATTTAACGAGATATTTGCATTTTAAGTTTTGCTAAATTTTGGCCAAAAATTAGTGATAACAAAATTTCGTCCTTTTCCTTCTACGGGGCTTATTTAACAAGATATTTGCATTTAAAATTTTGAAAAATTTTTGCTAAAAAATTGTGATAACAAAATTTCACCCTTTTCCTTCTACGGGGATTATTTAACGAGATATTTGCATTTTAAGTTTTGCTAAATTTTATCCAAATAATAGTGATAACAAAATTTCGCCCTTTTCCTTCTACGGGGCTTATTTAACGAGATATTTGCATTTTAAGTTTTGCTAAATTTTGGCCAAAAATTAGTGATAACAAAATTTCGTCCTTTTCCTTCTACGGGGCTTATTTAACGAGATATTTGCATTTTAAGTTTTGCTAAATTTTGGCCAAGAAATAGTGATAACAAAATTTCGCCCTTTTCCTCCTACGGGGCTTATTTAACGAGATATTTTCATTTTAAGTTTTGCTAAATTTTATCCAAATAATAGTGATAACAAAATTTCTATTTTTGACGAATTCGCCGATTTTTGACGAATTCGGCAAATTTTTACGAATTCTGCAATTTTGACGAATTCGGCAAATTTTGACGAATTCGGCAAATTTTGACAAGTTCGCCGATTTTTGACGAATTCGGCAAATTTTGGCGAATTCGCCGATTTTTGACGAATTCGGCAAATTTTGACGAATTCGCCGATTTTTGACGAATTCGTCAAAATTTGCCGAATTCGCCAAAATTTAGTGATAACAAAAATTAGTGATAACAAAATTTCGTCCTTTTCCTTCTACGGGGCTTATTTAACGAGATATTTGCATTTTAAGTTTTGCTAAATTTTGGCCAAAAAATAGTGATAACAAAAGTTCGCCCTTTTCCTCCTACGGGGCTTATTTAACGAGATATTTTCATTTTAAGTTTTGCTAAATTTTATCCAAATAATAGTGATAAAAAAATTTCTATTTTTGACGAATTCGGCAAATTTTGACGAATTCGGCGATTTTTTACGAATTCGGCAAATTTTGACGAATTCGCCGATTTTTGACGAATTCGCCGATTTTTGACGAATTCGCCAATTTTTGATGAATTCGCCGATTTTTGACGAATTCGCCGATTTTTGACGAATTCGCCGATTTTTGACGAATTCGCCGATTTTTGACGAATTCGCCGATTTTTGACGAAGTCGGCGAATTTTGACGAATTCGTCGATTTTTGACGAATTCGCCGATTTTTGACAAATTCGCCGTTTTTGGACGAATTCGCCGATTTCAAAAATCGACGAATTCGTCGATTTTTGACGAATTCAGCAAATTTTGACGAATTTGACGAGATATTAGCATTTTAAGTTTTGCTAAATTCCTGCCAAAAAATAGTGATAACAAAAGTTCGCCCTTTTCCTTCTACGGGGCTTATTTAACGAGATATTTGCATTTTAAGTTTTGATAAATTTTGGCTAAAAATTAGTGATAACAAAATTTCGTCCTTTTCCTTCTACGGGGCTTATTTAACGAGATATTTGCATTTAAAATTTTGCAAAATTTTTGCTAAAAAATTGTGATAACAAAATTTCACCCTTTTCCTTCTACGGGGATTATTTAACGAGATATTTGCATTTTAAGTTTTGCTAAATTTTATCCAAATAATAGTGATAACAAAATTTCGCCCTTTTCCTTCTACGGGGCTTATTTAACGAGATATTTGCATTTTAAGTTTTGCTAAATTTTGGCCAAAAATTAGTGATAACAAAATTTCGTCCTTTTCCTTCTACGGGGCTTATTTAACGAGATATTTGCATTTTAAGTTTTGCTAAATTTTGGCCAAGAAATAGTGATAACAAAATTTCACCCTTTTCCTTCTACGGGGATTATTTAACGAGATATTTGCATTTTAAGTTTTGCTAAATTTTATCCAAATAATAGTGATAACAAAATTTCGCCCTTTTCCTTCTACGGGGCTTATTTAACGAGATATTTGCATTTTAAGTTTTGCTAAATTTTGGCGAATTTTTGACGAATTCGCCGATTTTTGACGAATTCGCCGATTTTTGACGAATTCGCCGATTTTTGACGAATTCGCCGATTTTTGACGAATTCGCCGATTTTTGACGAATTCGCCGATTTTTGACGAATTCAGCAAATTTTGACGAAAGTGATAACAAAATTTCGTCCTTTCCCTTCTACGGGGCTTATTTAACGAGATATTTGCATTTTAAGTTTTGCTAAATTTTGGCCAAAAAATAGTGATAACAAAAGTTCGCCCTTTTCCTCCTACGGGGCTTATTTAACGAGATATTTTCATTTTAAGTTTTGCTAAATTTTATCCAAATAATAGTGATAAAAAAATTTCTATTTTTGACGAATTCGGCAAATTTTGACGAATTCGGCGATTTTTTACGAATTCGGCAAATTTTGACGAATTCGCCGATTTTTGACGAATTCGCCGATTTTTGACGAATTCGCCGATTTTTGACGAATTCGCCGATTTTTGGCGAATTCGGCGAATTTTGACGAATTCGTCGATTTTTGACGAATTCGCCGATTTTTGACAAATTCGCCGATTTTTGACGAATTCGCCGATTTTTGACGAATTCGCCGATTTTTGACGAATTCGGCAAATTTTGACGAATTTGACGAGATATTAGCATTTTAAGTTTTGCTAAATTCTTGCCAAAAAAATAGTGATAACAAAAGTTCGCCCTTTTCCTTCTACGGGGCTTATTTAACGAGATATTTGCATTTTAAGTTTTGATAAATTTTGGCCAAAAATTAGTGATAACAAAATTTCGTCCTTTTCCTTCTACGGGGCTTATTTAACGAAATATTTGCATTTAAAATTTTGCAAAATTTTTGCTAAAAAATTGTGATAACAAAATTTCACCCTTTTCCTTCTACGGGGATTATTTAACGAGATATTTGCATTTTAAGTTTTGCTAAATTTTATCCAAATAATAGTGATAACAAAATTTCGCCCTTTTCCTTCTACGGGGCTTATTTAACGAGATATTTGCATTTTAAGTTTTGCTAAATTTTGGCCAAAAATTAGTGATAAAAAAATTTCGTCCTTTTCCTTCTACGGGGCTTATTTAACGAGATATTTGCATTTTAAGTTTTGCTAAATTTTGGCCAAGAAATAGTGATAACAAAAGTTCGCCCTTTTCCTCCTACGGGGCTTATTTAACGAAATATTTTCATTTTAAGTTTTGCTAAATTTTATCCAAATAATAGTGATAACAAAATTTCTATTTTTGACGAATTCGGCAAATTTTGACGAATTCGCCGATTTTTGACGAATTCGTCGATTTTTGACGAATTCGGCAAATTTTGACGAATTCGTCGATTTTTGGAGAATTCGTCGATTTTTGACGAATTCGGCACATTTTGACGAATTTGCCGATTTTTGACGAATTCGGCAAATTTTGACGAACTCGGCGAATTTTGACGAATTCGGCGAATTTTGACGAATTCGGCAAATTTTGACGAATTCGGCAAATTTTGACGAGTTCGCCGATTTTTGGCGAATTCGCCGATTTTTGGCGAATTCGCCGATTTTTGACGAATTCGGCAAATTTTGACGAGTTCGCCGATTTTTGACGAATTCGGCAAATTTTGACGAATTCGCCGATTTTTGACGAATTCGCCGATTTTTGACGAATTCGGCAAATCTTGACGATTTTTGACGAATTCGGCAAATTTTGACGAATTCGTCGATCTTTGACGAATTCGGCAATTTTTGACGAATTCGCCGATTTTTGACGAATTCGGCAAATTTTGACGAATTCGCCGATTTTTGACGAATTCGCCGATTTTTGACGAATTCGCCGATTGTTTACGAACTCGGCAAATTTTGACGAATTCGTCGATTTTTGACGAATTCGGCAAATTTTGACGAATTCGTCGATTTTTGGAGAATTCGTCGATTTTTGACGAATTCGGCAAATTTTGACGAATTTGCCGATTTTTGACGAATTCGGCAAATTTTGACGAACTCGGCGAATTTTGACGAATTCGGCGAATTTTAACCAATTCGTCGATTTTTGACGAATTCGATTTTGACGAATTCGTCGATTTTTGACGAATTCGGCAAATTTTGACGAGTTCGCCGATTTTTGACGAATTCGGCAAATTTTGGCGAATTCGCCGATTTTTGACGAATTCGGCAAATTTTGACGAGTTCGCCGATTTTTGACGAATTCGCCGATTTTTGACGAATTCGCCGATTTTTGACGAATTCGGCAAATTTTGACGAATTCGTCGATTTTTGACGAATTCGGCAAATTTTGACGAATTCGACGATTTTTGACGAATTCGCCGATTTTTGACGAATTCGCCGATTTTTGACGAATTCGCCGATTTTTGACGAATTCGGCAAATTTTGACGAATTCGCCGATTTTTGACGAATTCGCCGATTTTTGACAAATTCGCCGATTTTTGACGAATTCGCCGATTTTTGACGAATTCGCCGATTTTTGACGAATTCGGCAAATTTTGACGAATTCGTCAAAAAGTGATAACAAAAGTTCGCCCTTTTCCTCCTACGGGGCTTATTTAACGAGTTATTTGCATTTTAAGTTTTGCTAAATTTTGGCCAAAAATTAGTGATAACAAAATTTCGTCCTTTTCCTTCTACGGGGCTTATTTAACGAGATATTTGCATTTTAAATTTTGCAAAATTTTTGCTAAAAAATTGTGATAACAAAATTTCGCCCTTTTCCTTCTACGGGGATTATTTAACGAGATATTTGCATTTTAAGTTTTGCTAAATTTTATCCTAATAATAGTGATAACAAAATTTCGCCCTTTTCCTTCTACGGGGCTTATTTAACGAGATATTTGCATTTTAAGTTTTGCTAAATTTTGGCCAAAAAATAGTGATAACAAAAGTTCGCCCTTTTCCTCCTACGGGGCTTATTTAACGAGATATTTTCATTTTAAGTTTTGCTAAATTTTATCCAAATAATAGTGATAACAAAATTTCTATTTTTGACGAATTCGGCAAATTTTGACGAATTTGAATTTGACGAGATATTAGCATTTTAAGTTTTGCTAAATTCCTGCCAAAAAATAGTGATAACAAAAGTTCGCCCTTTGCCTTCTACGGGGCTTATTTAACGAGTTATTTGCATTTTAAGTTTTGCTAAATTTTGGCCAAGAAATAGTGATAACAAAAGTTCGCCCTTTTCCTCCTACGGGGCTTATTTAACGAGATATTTTCATTTAAAGTTTTGCTAAATTTTATCCAAATAATAGTGATAACAAAATTTCTATTTTTGACGAATTCGCCGATTTTTGACGAATTCGGCAAATTTTTACGAATTCTGCAATTTTGACGAATTCGGCAAATTTTGACGAATTCGGCAAATTTTGACGAGTTCGCCGATTTTTGACGAATTCGGCAAATTTTGGCGAATTCGCCGATTTTTGACGAATTCGGCAAATTTTGACGAATTCGCCGATTTTTTACGAATTCGGCAAATTTTGACGAATTCGTCAAAATTTAGTGATAACAAAAATTAGTGATAACAAAATTTCGTCCTTTTCCTTCTACGGGGCTTATTTAACGAGATATTTGCATTTTAAGTTTTGCTAAATTATAGTGATGCCAAAAAATAGTGATAACAAAAGTTCGCCCTTTTCCTCCTACGGGGCTTATTTAACGAGATATTTTCATTTTAAGTTTTGCTAAATTTTGGCCAAACAAGTAAGAAAGTTTCAGTCGGGTAAACCGACTAAGGTATACCCTCACTTTGTGAGTAATGTAATATATAACATTACACCAATAAATCTGTCAATTTGTGTGGGAGGTACCAGAAGGGGTTTTCCAAATACACATATTTTTCGGTAAACAGTACATTCTTAAATACATTGCATTGTGCTGAACTATAAGCGTTTATGTGCACTGGTATATTAAAGTTACGAGCTATGTAATTTTGGTATGATTTGTTCATTTTGTGTGGGAGGTACAAAAAGGGGCGGGGTGATAACGCCCAATTTTTACAGGACTATAGACACTATAACAGCATTACACTGTACAAAATTTCAAGTATTTTTATGCACTGGTATTAAAGTTACAAGCCGTTTACTTTTGGTACGAAACGGTCCATTTGTGTGGGAGGTACCAAAAGGGGCTGTACAATAATGACCATTTTTTACCGGACTATAGGCGCTACAAAAACATTATACTGTAGAAAATTTCAAGCATTTTTATGCACTTGTATTAAAGTTATAAGCAGTTAAATTTTGATGCAAAATGGTCCATTTGTGTGGGAGGTACCAAAAGGGGCATGCCAACTTCACCCATTTTTCTCGAGTTAATAGCGACTAATATACTAATATTATGTGCAGAATTTCAAAAGATTCGAATAAGCAGTATAGAAGTTATTAAAGAATCAATATTTCACTAAATGTTAACCCTTTGTGTGGGAGGTACCAGAAGGAGTAGACCAATATGGCCCATCTTCGAACTCATCCGGAGATAGATCAAAATATTACCACATACCAAATTTGAAGTCAATCGGTTACTCCTTTCGAGAGTTATCGTGCGCACCAGCCAGCAGACAGACAGACAGACAGACAGACAGACAGACAGACAGACAGACAGACGGACGGACATTGCTCATTCGACTTAAAATGACCCAAAACGGATTTCCTCCGAACATACTTAGGGTCTTAGATCACTCCTTCGATGTGTTACACTTTTTTCCGTAGCAAATGATATATACCCTCGTCACACTAAAGTGAGGGTATAAAAATAGTGATAACAAAAGTTCGCCCTTTTCCTCCTACGGGGCTTATTTAACGAGATATTTTCATTTTAAGTTTTGCTAAATTTTATCCAAATAATAGTGATAAAAAAATTTCTATTTTTGACGAATTCGGCAAATTTTGACGATTTCGCCGATTTTTGACGAATTCGGCAAATTTTTACGAATTCGGCAAATTTTTACGAATTCTGCAATTTTGACGAATTCGGCAAATTTTGACAAATTCGGCAAATTTTGACGAGTTCGCCGATTTTTGACGAATTCGACAAATTTTGACGAATTCGCCGATTTTTGACGAATTCTGCAATTTTGACGAATTCGGCAAATTTTGACGAATTCGGCAAATTTTGACGAGTTCGCCGATTTTTGACGAATTCGGCAAATTTTGACGAATTCGCCGAATTCTGGCCAAAAAATAGTGATAACAAAAGTTCGCCCTTTTCCTTATACGGGGCTTATTTGACGAGATATTTGCATTTTAAGTTTTGCTAAATTTTGGCCAATTAGTGATAACAAAATTTCGTCCTTTTCCTTCTACGGGGCTTATTTAACGAGATATTTGCATTTTAAATTTTGCAAAATTTTTGCTAAAAAATTGTGATAACAAAATTTCGCCCTTTTCCTTCTACGGGGATTATTTAACGAGATATTTGCATTTTAAGTTTTGCTAAATTTTATCCAAATAATAGTGATAACAAAATTTCGCCCTTTTCCTACTACGGGGCTTATTTAACGAGATATTTGCATTTTAAGTTTTGCTAAATTTTGGCCAAAAATTTGTGATAACAAAATTTCGTCCTTTTCCTTCTACGGGGCTTATTTAACGAGATATTTGCATTTTAAGTTTTGCTAAATTTTGGCCAAAAAATAGTGATAACAAAAGTTCGCCCTTTTCCTCCTACGGGGCTTATTTAACGAGATATTTTCATTTTAAGTTTTGCTAAATTTTATCCAAATAATAGTGATAACAAAATTTCTATTTTTGACGAATTCGGCAAATTTTGACGAATTCGCCGATTTTTGACGAATTCGGCAAATTTTTACGAATTCTGCAATTTTGACGAATTCTGCAAATTTTGACGAATTCGCCGATTTCTGACGAATTCGGCAAATTTTGACGAATTCGCCGATTTTTGACGAATTCGGCAAATTTTGACGAATTCGCCGATTTTTGACGAATTCGCCGATTTTTGACGAATTCGGCAAATTTTTACGAATTCTGCAATTTTGACGAATTCGGCAATTTTTGACGAAAATCGGCGAATTCGTCAAAATTTGCCGAATTCGTCAAAAATAGAAAGTTTGCCGATTTTTGACGAATTCTGCAAATTTTGACGAATTCGCCGATTTTTGACGAATTCGGTAAATATTGACGAATTCGGCAAATTTTGACGAATTCGTCAAAAATCGGCAAACTTTCTATTTTTGACGAATTCGGCAAATTTTGACGAATTCGCCGATTTTCGTCAAAAATTGCCGAATTCGTCAAAATTGCAGAATTCGTAAAAATTTGCCGAATTCGTCAAAAATCGGCGAATTCGTCAAAATTTGCCGAATTCGTCAGAAATCGGCAAATTCGTCAAAATGTGCCGAATTCGTCAAAAATCGACGAATTCTCCAAAAATCGACGAATTCGTCAAAATTTGCCGCATTCGTCAAAAATCGGCGAATTCGTCAAAAATCGGCGAATTCGTCAAAATTTGCCGAATTCGTCAAAAATCGGCGAATTCGTCAAAATTTGCCGAATTCGTCAGAAATCGGCGAATTCGTCAAAATTTGCAGAATTCGTCAAAATTGCAGAATTCGTAAAAATTTGCCGAATTCGTCAAAAATCGGCGAATTCGTCAAAATTTGACGAATTCGTCAAAATTTAGTGATAACAAAAATTAGTGATAACAAAATTTCGTCCTTTTCCTTCTACGGGGCTTATTTAACGAGATATTTGCATTTTAAGTTTTGCTAAATTTTGGCCAAAAAATAGTGATAACAAAAGTTCGCCCTTTTCCTCCTACGGGGCTTATTTAACGAGATATTTTCATTTTAAGTTTTGCTAAATTTTATCCAAATAATAGTGATAACAAAATTTCTATTTTTGACGAATTCGGCAAATTTTGACAAATTCGCCGATTTTTGACGAATTCGACAAATTTTTACGATTTCTGCAATTTTGACGAATTTGGCAAATTTTGACGAGTTCGCCGATTTTTGAGAATTCGGCAAATTTTGACGAATTCTGCAAATTTTGACAAATTCGCCGATTTTTGACGAATTCGGCAAATTTTGACGAATTCGCCGATTTTTGACGAATTCGGCAAATTTTGACGAATTCGCCGATTTTTGACGAATTCGCCGATTTTTGACGAATTCGTCGATTTTTGACGAATTCGGCGATTTTTGACGAATTCGGCAAATTTTGACGAATTCGGCAAATTTTGACGAATTCGGCGAATTTCGACGAATTCGTCGATTTTTGACGAATTCGTCGATTTTGACGAATTCGTCGATTTTTAACGAATTCGGCAAATTTTAACGAATTCGTCGATTTTTGACGAATTCGGCAAATTTTGACGAATTTGACGAGATATTAGCATTTTAAGTTTTGCTAAATTCTGGCCAAAAATCACTATGATAACAAAAGTTCGCCCTTTTCCTTCTACGGGGCTTTTTTAACGAGATATTTGCATTTTAAGTTTTGCTAAATTTTGGCCAAAAATTAGTGATAACAAAATTTCGTCCTTTTCCTTCTACGGGGCTTATTTAACGAGATATTTGCATTTTAAGTTTTGCTAAATTTTGGCCAAAAATTAGTGATAACAAAATTTCGTCCTTTTCCTTCTACGGGGCTTATTTAACGAGATATTTGCATTTTAAGTTTTGCTAAATTTTGGATAAAATTCGACGAATTCGTCAAAAATCGACGAATTCGTCAAAATTCGCCGAATTCGTCAAAATTCGCCGAATTCGTCAAAAATCGACAAATTCGTCAAAAATCGGCGAATTCGTCAAAATTTGCCGAATTCGTCAAAAATCGACGAATTCGTCAAAATATGCCGAATTCGTCAAAATTTGCCGAATTCGTCAAAAATCGCCGAATTCGTCAAAAATCGGCGAATTCGTCAAAATTTGCCGAATTCGTCAAAAATCGACGAATTCAAAATTCGCCGAATTCTTCAAAAATCGCCGAATTCGTCAAAATTTGCCGCATTCGTCAAAAATCGGCGAATTCGTCAAAAATCGGCGAATTCGTCAAAAATCGGCGAATTCGTCAAAATTTGCCGAATTCGTCAAAAATCGGCGAATTCGTCAAAATTTGCCGAATTCGTCAAAAATCGGCGAATTTGTCAAAATTTGCAGAATTCGTCAAAATTTGCCGAATTCTCAAAAATCGGCGAACTCGTCAAAATTTGCCAAATTCGTCAAAATTGCAGAAATCGTAAAAATTTGTCGAATTCGTCAAAAATCGGCGAATTTGTCAAAATTTGCCGAATTCGTCAAAAATAGAAATTTTGTTATCACTATTATTTGGATAAAATTTAGCAAAACTTAAAATGAAAATATCTCGTTAAATAAGCCCCGTAGGAGGAAAAGGGCGAACTTTTGTTATCACTATTTCTTGGCCAAAATTTAGCAAAACTTAAAATGCAAATATCTCGTTAAGTAAGCCCCGTAGAAGGAAAAGGACGAAATTTTGTTATCACTAATTTTTGGCCAAAATTTAGCAAAACTTCAAATGCAAATATCTCGTTAAATAAGCCCCGTAGAAGGAAAAGGGCGAAATTTTGTTATCACTATTATTTGGATAAAATTTAGCAAAACTTAAAATGCAAATATCTCGTTAAATAATCCCCGTAGAAGGAAAAGGGCGAAATTTTGTTATCACATTTTTTTAGCAAAAATTTTGCAAAATTTAAAATGCAAATATCTCGTTAAATAAGCCCCGTAGAAGGAAAAGGACGAAATTTTGTTATCACTAATTTTTGGCCAAAATTTAGCAAAACTCAAAATGCAAATATCTCGTTAAATAAGCCCCGTAGAAGGAAAAGGGCGAACTTTTGTTATCACTATTTTTTGGCAGGCATTTAGCAAAACTTAAATTCGTCAAATTCGTCAAAATTTGCCGAATTCGTCAAAAATCGACGAATTCGTCAAAATTTGCCGAATTAGTCAAAAACCGACGAATTCGTCAAAATCGACGAATTCGTCAAAAATCGGCGAATTTGTCAAAATTTGCCGTAGAAGGAAAAGAACGAAATTTTGTTATCACTAATTTTTGGCCAAAATTTAGCAAAACTTAAAATGCAAATATCTCGTTAAATAAGCCCCGTAGAAGGAAAAGGGCGAACTTTTGTTATCACTATTTTTTTTCGTAGAAGGAAAAGGACGAAATTTTGCTATCACTAATTTTTGGCCAAAATTTAGCAAAACTTAAAATGCAAATATCTCGTTAAATAAGCCCCGTAGAAGGAAAAGGGCGAAATTTTGTTATCACTATTATTTGGATAAAATTTAGCAGAACTTAAAATGCAAATATCTCGTTAAATAATCCCCGTAGAAGGAAAAGGGTGAAATTTTGTTATCACAATTTTTTAGCAAAAATTTTGCAAAATTTAAAATGCAAATATCTCGTTAAATAAGCCCCGTAGAAGGAAAAGGACGAAATTTTGTTATCACTAATTTTTGGCCAAAATTTAGCAAAACTTAAAATGCAAATATCTCGTTAAATAAGCCCCGTAGAAGGAAAAGGGCGAACTTTTGTTATCACTATTTTTTGGCACGAATTTAGCAAAATTTAAAATGCTAATATCTCGTCAAATTCGTCAAAAATCGACGAATTCGTCAAAAATCCGCGAATTCGTCAAAATTTGCCGAATTCGTAAAAATCGGCGAATTCGTCAAAAATCGGCGAATTCGTCAAAAATCGGCGAATTCGTCAAAATTTGCAGAATTTGTAAAAATTTGCCGAATTCGTCAAAAATAGAAATTTTGTTATCACTATTATTTGTATAAAATTTAGCAAAACTTAAAATGAAAATATCTCGTTAAATAAGCCCCGTAGGAGGAAAAGGGCGAACTTTTGTTATCACTATTTTTTGGTCAAAATTTAGCAAAACTTAAAATGCAAATATCTCGTTAAATAAGCCCCGTAGAAGGAAAAGGACGAAATTTTGTTATCACTAATTTTTGGCCAAAATTCAGCAAAACTTAAAATGCAAATATCTCGTTAAATAAGCCCCGTAGAAGGAAAAGGGCGAAATTTTGTTATCACTATTATTTGGATAAAATTTAGCAAAATTTAAAATGCAAATATCTCGTTAAATAATCCCCGTAGAAGGAAAAGGGTGAAATTTTGTTATCACAATTTTTTAGCAAAAATTTTGCAAAATTTAAAATGCAAATATCTCGTTAAATAAACCCCGTAGAAGGAAAAGGACGAAATTTTGTTATCACTAATTTTTGGCCAAAATTTAGCAAAACTTAAAATGCAAATATCTCGTTAAATAAGCCCCGTAGAAGGAAAAGGCCGAATTCGCCAAAAATCGACGAATTCGTCAAAATTTGCCGAATTCGTCAAAAATCGACGAATTCGTCAAAATCGACGAATTCGTCAAAATCGACGAATTCGTCAAAATCGACGAATTTGTCAAAATTCGCCGAATTCGTCAAAATTCGCCGAATTCGTCAAAAATCGGCGAATTCGTCAAAATTTGCCGAATTCGTCAAAATTTGCCGAATTCGTCAAAAATCGCCGAATTCGTCAAAAATCGGCGAATTCGTCAAAATTTGCCGAATTCGTCAATAATCGATGAATTCTCCAAAAATCGACGAATTCGTTAAAATTTGCCGAATTCGTCAAAAATCGACAAATTCGTCACAAATCGACGAATTCGTCAAAAATCGACGAATTCGTCAAAAATCGGCGAATTCGTCAAAAATCGTCGAATTCGTCAAAATTTGCCGAATTCCTCAAAATTTGCCGAATTCGTCAAAATTTGCCGAATTCGTCAAAAATCGGCGAATTCGTCAAAATTTGCCGAATTCCTCAAAATCGACGAATTCGTCAAAAATCGACGAATTCTCCAAAAATCGACGAATTCGTCAAAATTTGCCGAATTCGTCAAAAATCGACGAATTCGTCAAAAATCGGCGAATTCGTCAAAAATCGGCGAATTCGTCAAAATTTGCCGAATTCCTCAAAATCCGATTCGGATCCGATTTGAGTCCGATATGACGGACTCCGCTTTCTCTGTTCCGATTTGAGTCCGATATGACGGACTCCGCTTTCTCTGTTCCGATTCGGATCCGATTTGAGTCCGATATGACGGACTCCGCTTTCTCTGTTCCGATTCGGATCCGATTTGAGTCCGATATGACGGACTCCGCTTTCTCTGTTCCGATTCGGATCCGATTTGAGTCCGATATGACGGACTCCGCTTTCTCTGTTCCGATTCGGATCCGATTTGAGTCCGATATGACGGACTCCGCTTTCTCTGTTCCGATTCGGATCCGATTTGAGTCCGATATGACGGACTCCGCTTTCTCTGTTCCGATTCGGATCCGATTTGAGTCCGATATGACGGACTCCGCTTTCTCTGTTCCGATTCGGATCCGATTTGAGTCCGGTATGACGGACTCCGCTTTCTCTGTTCCGATTCGGATCCGATTTGAGTCCGATATGACGGACTCCGCTTTCTCTGTTCCGATTCGGATCCGATTTGAGTCCGATATGACGGACTCCGCTTTCTCTGTTCCGATTCGGATCCGATTTGTGTCCGAGATGTCGGACGCTTTCGATTCAGGTTTGCAGTAAAAATTTCGAGTTTTATTTTTGTATTTATTAATGAATTTATTTATTACTTAGTATATATGTGGTGAAATAAGCAACAATTAGATGAAAAGTAATATGACATTAAAATTTAATATATTAATAAGTATATGACTCATATGTAACAGACATCATATTAGTATATAAGTGGTACAAAATACAATTCGTTGGTCAATTTCATTTTGAAAACCTTTTTTATATGTAATATGTTGTGCTCATTGGGCAAATCTTCAAACTCAATATTATTAGTCTTGAATATACAGTTTATATTAATGGTAATTGAAGAAGAAATGTCTTCGACTGCAATGTCTTGACTGACATACAGGTGGCAGAAATAAAAAATTAAAGGAATTCTAAAATTAATTAAAGTGAAGAATTTAGTTAATTTAATTAAAAACAATGCCAAACAACGGAAAGCGCTTGATGTCAACGTCACCATCTTCGGAAGGCAGCGATATTGGAACAAACAAAAAGCAACGCCGAGTGTGCAAGGAAAGCACCACGAGTAGCGGTAAGGTTATAGAAAACAAAGAAATTAAGTTTATTTCTTTAAAAATTTCTTTGTCAATTACTTTCAGGCGACAAACATTATCGTGCGCTGCTTAACCGCATTAATGACTTGGAAGAAACGATGAAAAATGCGTTTAGTCGCTTGACAGAGGAAATCATATCGCTCCGCCGTGAAGTGAGGAGAAGTTGAAGGACGCTGATGCTTTCAACATCTTGGTGAGTTAAATTTTTTCCCTTATAAAAATCATCAATTTAATAAATGTAATACCTTTTTTGAAACAGGTGCGGGATCTTCTGTTTTTGACAGGCGGCACATCAGCCGAGTACGTGCGCAACTGCTGGCGCAATGTCATTGCCGACGACGTTTCCCAGCACTTCACCTGGTGCGGCTCTAAAACTAAAAGGGCGGCCAAGGAACTGATAGTGGCAGCCGCAATTAAAGGTAAGCTTCAAGTTCCCTAAACTTTAATTTACATTTTTATATAATTTTATCAATTCTATGTATATTTCAGGAGCATTTCAACAGAAATATCCTCACGAGCCCTTGGAAGTAATGGACCAGCGGAGCAAAAAATACGTCCAATATGCAATGGACAGATTTACGAAAAAAACAAAATACAACAATGAAAAAATATTATAAATGTAGTATATGTTTAGGTGTTTATGTGTATGTTATATAAAAGACTTACCAAAGCTGTTAGATTGCGATTAAGATTGGTAATCAATTAGATTACGTTTTAAAAATAATTGTAATAACTATATAATTTTCTATCAAACAAATTCTGATTACTAATTGACAAGGACAAATTCTGATTACTAATTGACAAGGAATTGTTTAATAGAGAATTATATAGTTATTACAATTATTTTTAAAACGTAATCTGATTGATTACCAATCTTAATCGCAATCTAACAGCTTATTAATATAAGATAGTTTGTAATCGTTTATACTTACCTATGCTATAAATAAATGCGTAAAAATTGAATTTGTTCCGCCTTATTATTTTATGCTAAATTATGCAGGGTCAAAAATCGTTTCGGCAACGGATCAGAATTCATTTCGTTTTCGGATACGAAATCATTTGGAGATCGGATACGAACTCATATCTAAATCGGATCCGAACTCACTTCGATGTTGGATCCGACATCGTTTTGAGTTCGGGTCCGATCTCATATCTACATCGGATCCGAACTCACTTCAATGTTGGTTCCGACATCGTTTTGAGTTCGGGTCCGATATCATTTCGAAATCGGACTCAATTCTCGGTCCGATATCGAAGAGGGAATTGCTCCCGTTCTCGTGTTCGATCTCGGACCGGAATCGGACCCGTTCTCGAAACCAAATCAGAGAAGTCGGATCCGATTCGGATCCTATTCGGATCCGATGTGCTTATTGGGAATTTTTACGCTTTTTGTCTGGGATTTTACGCCTTTTACGCTTTTTCAATTTTTCATTTCCTGGAACTTCGTATTCTCATTTTGCTTTACCCAGCACGGATATTCGGGATTTATCTTTGTGTTATTCTAGTGAATAATGTGATCAGCATCTTCGAAAATGAGTGCGGTCTTACAGTAAAATGTCTAATAGGCCACCGAGCAGGAAGGAACATTTGGCTATACAAAAACCTACGCAATACAAAATCTAAATCACATTTTGTTTAAGATGGCAAAACAACTTATCTGTTCCATGACGTCCCCACATGTTCAAGGACTTAAGATAAGTGGGAAGTAATAAAGGAGTATTACGAGATTGTGAGCTCCAAACACAAAATCTAAATCACATTTTGTTTATGATGGCAAAACAATTTATATGTTCCATGACGTCCAACATGTTCAAGGACCCAGTAAAAAATTACTGGTTATATCTGTAACTGACTCGCCCAGAATTACTTCCAGTTTCATTTGCCAAGATTCAATTAAGCATTGCTCTCTGCATTCTATTGAAGTTGCTGTAGAACTGGCGCCAAGACATTAATTCTTCACTGTATTTTTTCCTTCCGGAATGTAATGTGCTATATTTTTTCTGGATTTTCTAATGGAGAACTTAATTCCAAAAAACCGCAAAAGTAAGCGAGTCTAAAACCAGTAAGGAAAGGCTAAAGTCGGGCGGCGCCGACTATATAATACCCTACACCACTTTCGTAATATTGAATAACTCTGAAATATAAATCAGAACGATCAGAGTGAAATTGCGACCTGTAGTCGACGAACAACTTTACATGGACAGACGGACGGACGGACAGACATGGTTAAATCGACTCAGCTAGTGATTCTGAGTCGATCGGTATACTTTATCGTGGGTCTAGCTGTGTGATTTTCAGTTGTTACTGCCGTGAAACAAACTTATAATACCCTGTACCACAGTGTGGTGAAGGGTATAATAATACCCTGTACCACAGTGTGGTGTAGGGTATAAATAGAACAGTCAAATTGTCAGCTTAATTCCAAAAATCCTAAAAAGGAAGCAAAGCTATCAAAAAAATCTTGTTTCCTTAAATACTTAGTACAATTTAGCGTTGATGAGTGCGAGACCTTTGGTGGTGCATAAAGCTAGCATGCACTGTTTTGAAGCAAGTAACCCGGGTTAAAATCCTCGTCGGAGCGAAATAAAAAATTAATAAATCTATAAAAATAAAATAGAAAATAGAACGATTTAAAAACGAAAGAAAACTTTTTTTTTCATTTTCTAACCTGGTGAAAAAAATCGAAAAAAGAAGGCATTCTTTTCCCTACTCGATTGCTTTTTCGGAAAATTTTTTACTGGGTAGGTGCAGTGTTGCCAGAAATGACGATTTATCGTCATTTTGTCCATTTTTGAAGGTCAAAAACAAAGAATGACGATTTATAGTAAAATTCGAAAAATATGAAAACTTAACAGATTTGTTTTACATTAAGGTTTTTTTTTAAATTTTTCGCTGTAACATTGTTCTTCATCATTTGAATGCGCTAAAATTAATTTTATTGATTTTCAAATAAAATTTATTTTTTAAAAAATATATAATATTTAAAAAATTTTTGTTCCAAATATATTTTCGTTCAATTCAAACATATCAAAAACGGCGATGTTTGTAATTGTAAGTAATATAGGGGCTATGCCAGAACTGGGATATATTATGGTTGTTATTCGTATGAATGTGTATTCCAATAAAGTGAATCGGAAATTATCAAAATTTCAGCACTATTGATAGAAATTTGTGTTGTCTATGGCGTCAAGAAATCAAATCGAGTTGGACTATTGTATGGGGCTGTATGAAAATATGGACTCTCGAATAAAATATCGTAAAATGCAAATTGCCCAATTTAAGCACAATTGGGTGGGACCGTTGCATGTTCAATCCACAGATATAAGAAATGTGTCTGCCAAATTTGGGGCACATATCATTAATATTGCGGACTCTGATCATCACTAAAATGTCTTAGAAGTTTATGATAATCTATAATATATTGAGGGCTTATATTCAAAAGCGTCTATTTAATTTTTTTAAAAACGTGTGTTGATACTAAACTCTTCCGTACTACGTTATTTAGCTATGGCATTCATTTGGTTTTTGTTTTTTGTCTATCTTATTCTGGTGATTTTTTCTAATGCATGTTTTTCAAATCATCACAAAATCAGAATCCATCAAATTGGAGGCTTTTTGATTTATTTTCAACTTTTTCGGTAGATGTTCAGTTTTTATATTAATAGTATTTTATGAAGGCTTTTAATATAATAAGATTGTGCGTCGTAAAATAATTTGCAAAATAACTTAAAATATTTACGGGTGTATATAGGGAAACTTGCCGTTTTTTAATGCAGTTCCCGAAAAAATTCATATTAGAAAAAGTCATCATCAAATGCGAGAAATTGAGATATATTATTTCCATAAAAAAATAAATATTTAAACCAGTAAGGAAAGGCTACACCACTATCGTAATATTGAATAACTCTGATATATAAATTTTGTAATTCATGTATAAATTGTTTACATAAATTTTCTTTTGGGACATTTTATACTTAAATAATACCCTGTACCACAGTGTGGTGTAGGGTATAAAAACGATTGGATCTAAAGAGCCAAATCGGACGAAACATATATATGGGAGCTATAGCTAAATCTTAACCGATTTTCTTCAAATTCTGCAATGTTGGTTCAGGGATCAAGAAACTCTACCATTCTAAATTTCAAAACGATCGGATGTAAAATACAGCTTCTATAGGACTAAAGGGCCAAATCGGACGAAAGATATATATGGGAGCTATATCTAAATCTGAACCGATTTCAACCAAATTCAATAGCGATCTTAACAGCCGCGAAATACTCTAAACTGCAAAATTTCAGAACGATCGGAGTGAAATTGCGACCTGTAGTCGACGAACAACTTTACATGGACAGACGGACGGACGGACGGACATCGTTAAATCGACTCAGCTAGTGATTCTGAGTCGATCGGTATACTTTAAGGTGGTTCTAGCTGTGTTATTTTCAGGTGTAACAAACTTATAATACCCTGTACCACAGTGTGGTGTAGGGTATAACAAATTGATTCGATTGATATTCGTGTTATGATGCAATACCAATTTAGTCCTTGATCTCAAGATATGTTACAATTCTTCATTGTACGAGTGTATTTAGCACTTTTGTATCAAAAATTCCTGCCATTTTTGTATTATCGAAAGTTTTGCTGCTTCAAATTACAATTGTCTTGATCAAATTTATGAAGACAAAAAGGGACTATGTTCATTAAAAACCCGAATGCATCCTAATATTTGGATTTTTTGTTTTTGACATACGATAACATATTTTTTAAACAGATTGTAGAAGCTATATTTACAAAACTACGTGGTATTTAATCAGCTTTTTTCGAAGTCCTTTATGATAGCCAGTTCTGTATATAAGCCCTAATTATATTCTTTATATGGTCTCACATTAACATTTCAATATTTTAAATGGAATGACAAACTTATGGTGGGTGGTGTAATGAGAATTACATTATCATCCTTATCAACAACATGCGTATTTCATAGTGAGAAAGGTTCTCAATTTCGTGTCCTGAAATTATTTATTAATACATAACTATCTCAGAAACGCTTCCTTATCATAATTGGCTCAAAATCTGTATATAAATAGAATATTTATAGAATGACGATTTTTTGACGATTCTGGAATGGGATTTTGACGATTTTTGTGTTCTCATTTTTGGCCCAAATTCGTCTGGCAACACTGGCTAGGAGGGATGTAATAAAGGAGTGTTACGAGATTGATAGCTCCTCAAAAACAGCAAGGTTACCACCAAAGCTAACTTATAACCACATTTACCCGATGGAACTATTGAAGATGCGCGTATACCTCATGTCGCAGGTATTTCCGAATGGCCCCATTTTATTCATGATCGGTCAGACTTTACGATCAAATCATTACAATACATTGACTGGGCATTTTTTTTCCAAAATAAGTTAAAGGCTAATTAATTTTCAATCGATGAACTTTACCAATTAATTTAAAATGTCATCCTTAGCCACACTCAAAAGCAATTACTGTGGTATACGTATTTTAATATAGGTACTGTACCTTACTTTACCCTTTCGTTTGGATTTTTTGATTGTGTAAAATCAATAAATAGCAATCAATGCAGAACTTTTTCAATATTAAATCTCTCCCGTTTTGGTACCATAACACAATTCCAGAGTTTTGTTCTTCTACAATATTGATTGAATTCCTCCGTTTTATTCAACACTCTTCTTTAAAATCAAGTACACTATCAGGTATTCTTAAATTTGTAAAAAATGGTATGAATCTTTCGCTATATTTACGAATACCATGTTTAGTGAAAAGCATTTGAATGGCCTCGCCTTCTGCAAGCGCTTCGCCATGGCGCCACTCATCAATAAAATCAGCAAAAGATTGCAAGATGTCCAAGATTTTTTCCAAACACTCATCGCCCACCTTTTGGCCATTGTATTTTCTCAAGAAGAGTTGCCATTTCACTTTGTATTTGCTAAAGTTGTCAGAAGTTGGTATATCCTCAATGACTGCCTCAATCATGATTTTCAGCTCGCTGATGAATAACTTCAAATTTTGATAGAATTCTTGGGCTTCGTTTATTTCACGTTTTTCAATAGGAGTCGGTAGGCATAACTGGAATTATTTAAGAGTTATCATAGTCGTCTCTGCCTTATTTTGATAGCAATTAATGCACTCACCTGAATCCCCAGGACAATGGTAAAAATTACTATGCACAATTTCATTTCAGCTTTGATGATGTTTATACTTTGAGTTGTAGAGAAACACTGCTAGATGTTTGTTTTGTAAAGTTTCAAAAAACCAAAAAATTTCTTTATCAGTACAACAATTTCAATAAATTTTGGTTTGCGCAATATAATGTTTTTGTGTTTGTCTTTAAGTAGTACATTTATTTGTGTAAAGAATTCTATAAAATACTGTTTTAGTGAAGCTATTACGCACTGAAGTCCGTAGTTTCGGTTCAAAGAGAATATAGGGGCACGTTTGGCGGCAATCCTCAGAGCAGATGGACCATAAAGAGACTTGTTAACAATTTTCCGAGCATGGGACAGTCAACAGAAGACCTTACCATCGAAACCCTTCAGTTCGGACGGAGGAAACAATCGCTGCTGTAGCTGATGCCATTCAAAACAATCCAAGAGTTTCGACAAGAACCTTATCTGCTCAAATGGGTATAAGCAGACAGTCATTACAGTCATTACAGTCATGCACAAAGATTTGGAGTTATTCCCATATAAAATTCAAATGGCCAACAAAATGAACTCAGCAGACTTCCCGATTCGCTTGGAATTTTGCCAGAAGAGGAGAAATTTTATCGAATATCGTATATTCGAATATTCTGAAAAGTTTATATGCAAACGTATGGTATAACCAGTAAAGATAGGATAAAGTCGTTATTTGGCAAGCTATGCGCCGAGAAACATTCCGGGCATATTAAAAATGATCATTAGAAACATGCGTCCATGGACGCATGGACAGACGAACGGGCATGACTACATCGACTCTGTCGATCGCTATAAAAAACTATGGGTCTACTTCTTTTTTTTTTGGGCGTAACAAACAAATGGTGTCGAGTATAAATATATCCTTACCGAGAGTTTATTGATTAGTGTCGTCAAACGAGAAATGCCGATCCAGAAAAATCCCGAATTCCGGGATTTTTTAAAATAAATCCCCGGTTATTTTAATAATAATATAGGAAGCTGTCCCGTTTAAAATATTAAGTGATAGATAGATAGATACACTTTGTCGCAAATGTAAACAAATTAAGCAAATTGTTAACATCAAAAAACATTGACATAATCCGGTGAAAAAAATCGGAATTTGGAAAAGAATTACAAATGGTATCATAAATTTAATAATAAACAAGTGAACTAAAAACAAGAACGCAAATGGTGTTTGAGTCCCACAAAACGAAAAATATTGTACTCTATTCTTTCAAATTTATGAAAACATCCTAATATAAAATCTGATTTGGAAACGGAATTAGTCAAACCGATTTCTCAAGTTGAAAAAAATATTTTTCGTGGTTTAATGATAAAACATTATAACGTCAATAATAATTCAGACGACGAACTGAAATCGGACCAAAATTTGTCCATAGCTAAGATGTTGTGAAATATTTAAATAAATCTTAGTATTTTTAACAAAGCCGTTTTTTCCTTATTTAAATTAATTAAAATTAAATTAAAACTGAACTAAAATGTTTGTATTCCATTTTGAAATATCACATTATTAAGAATGAAAAAATCCCGATTTATCCCGAATCCCGGGATTTCTCAAAACCATTCCTGTTTGACATCTCTATTATTGATATACACAATTTTAGAGTTAAACAATGTAAAATTGTTCGATGTTTTTTACTGAAAATATCATAGTTCTTCTACATCGATTTCCATAAACATGTCTTAAAAGTCATGGAAGCAAGACGAAAGTTTACGAATGGTTATATCTATTAGTACCTGTAATAAAGTCTATACCGTAGATTATATTAGGGATGAGAAGCGAATGGTGCAACTGTTATAAATGAATTGCACACTTTGAGTTCTTCTTACAAACTGAAATGTCACTTTTATTATTCCCTAGCGGTGCACTTCGTAGCCCCCAAAGTAAAATAGAGACGTGCGATGTGTTTCGTATATACGCCCATGTTCTGTATTCCGAGAGCGGATTAAATCCGAATTTCTAATTCATAAAATTGTCCATAATTTTTGTTTTAGGACGGACTTCTGAAGATTCTTCGTAAACGCAGATTGCCTTTATTTTCCCATTCGAACATATTTGATACATTGAAAACATATTTGGGTCAGAAGTAACAAATTTGGAAACTCGATTCCGAGCGGAAAATTCCGATTCAAGCCACATTCAAAATACAGAACAAGGGAATAATCTCGACACCCAGAATTATAATTTTAGATAAATTAGAAGACTCATGCAAACGCACTTTATTAACGTATGGATGTTCTCGCTTTGACAGAACTACATGTTACACATAATTAAACGAATAATTTCTTTCACTGATCCGGTCATGGCCTCAAATGGTTCAATGGTTCTCCACATGTTTTTTCAATAATAAAGGCGTCGTGGCGGTTTCTCGCCTGTGTTATCCCAATTTTCCGCTAAATCGCTCTTAAGTGCGTTTGTGCCAAATTTCAAGACAATGGTTCTCTATATATTTTGTTGTCAAAAATCGCCTTTTCAAAATCACCAATTCTCTCTTGAGTCACGCACTATGCTGTGAAATACATCCATACCAAATTTCAGGACGGTTGGTGCCAGATATCTCATTTTCATTAAGGAAAGCATAGGGGCGGGGACACGCGCATTCCCGATATCGCCAATTTTCTGTTCATAACGGACATTGTTATAAATTTTTTTGTCTTTTTATATATGGGCATTTCCAACGAGATGTCAACCGCAGCCAAAAAATGTAAAGTCTATAAAAGTATGTTGTCTTACTACATTTGTATAGGGAATTTATCAAATTTAACAAATTTTCCCAAAAACTACATTTATTCATAACACATTTTATTACATTTGAGTGCAAATTCGAATAATTGCAAATTTTTTTTTGTTTTTAACATTTGTATTGCGTGTTATTTTCTGATTAATGGTCTCTCTTTTAAATCTTGATTTATATTTAAGGGATGTAAGAAAAATAATTGGGACGAAGAGCAACCTGAAGAGATTCAAGAGCTGTCACTTCATCCAGAAAAAACAACAGTTTGGTGTGGATTGTGGGCCGGTGGAATCATCGGTCCATATTTCTTCAAAAATGATGCCGGTGTGACGCTTACGTCAATGGCGACCGTTATCGTGCCATGATAACCGACTATTTGATGCCTGAAATTGAAGCGTGTGACACATCATCGCATCAATCAATGGAAGAACACTTCGGTGAGCAGATAATTTCACGTTTTGGGCCGGTCGATTGGTCGTGTAATATCACACCGTTAGACTTTTTCCTGTGGGGATATGTAAAGTCTAAAGTGTATGCGGACAAACCCGCTTCGATTCAGGCCTTGGAGCAAAACATCACGCGTGTCATTCGCCAGTTACCAGTCGAAATGCTCGAACGAGTCATCGAAAATTGGACTTAACGGATGGACCATCTGAGACGTAGCCGCGGCCAACATTTGATATACATAATCTTCAAAAAATAAATTCCAAAGAATGTTCTTTCAAATGATAATAAACATTTCACATTCAATTTGAATTTTCTGTATTTTTTTCTTTAAAAAAGTAGGGAACCTCGAAATGGATCACGCTTTATATATGCACTTTTTGCTTAGCTGCACTGCACTTAAGTGACTTTTGTCCTTACCCGCACAAAACGGAAAATATTAAGCTGGTTCGCTTTTATTAGAAAATATTATATGTACGTTCATTTCTTTTGCAATCTTCTCTGTGCACTCTTCACTTAATAGTATTATTTTTTCAGTTGCTTACCACCAATGTTCATACAATATATTACATTTATCTGTTTATGAGAAAGATTTCGCTATTTGTTTGTTTTGACGTTTGCAAAGTTCAGAGAGAAAATTGGGAGAAAACCAAAAGTTTATGCAATTTCTAGCCACAACTAATTTGAGAACAATTTAGAGAGAAGAAAGCTCGTGTAATTTTCTGTACATTTTTTGTAAGAGACGAGGTGAGCAAAGTCGTGTTTTTTGTGTGTCTGCGCCCACTGAGACCGGATATAATCCATTGTGATTGCATATAATTCTTCTCCAATATTTCAGTTGAGTCTACAACATCGATCTGATGCCTTGCTGAATTTTAAAAGTCGAAGTGGATCCAGACCTTTGAGTTCGTCTAGTTCCTGAATGAAAAAAGAAACTAGTGTCTTGTTTGATCTACTCGATATCATTGGAAATTGGCAAAGGAAATAAAACGTATCTTCCACCGAGTCAGGATCGTGACACAAGTGACACACATCGTCATTTCGTAAGCCAATTCTATACATATGCTAACCCTCAATCAATCGTAAATATGATTTGTCCATGCTTAGCAGTATCTCTGCATTCCTTATAGACCCTTCCGCCTAAAGAGCTTTCGTCGGCAGAAAAAAACCAGTTGCTGAATTCCATCACTGATGCCACAAGTTTCTATATTTCGATTTTATACTACTACTTTCGAATATATCTTCGTGGCCTGGTACCCAGCGCTATCTGCGACAGCGGCTTACTTCCTTCAACCCTACATTCGATCTTAGTAGAGCCCTTAAAACGGCCTGACTACCGATAAAAAAGCAAATATCGCTTCTACGAGTATATATTTGCCTCAACGATATGTGTTCTGAACTCGACTAAAGTTGCCCCGTGTGAATCAGAACTTCCTTACAATCCAGTTTAATTTACAATCCGGTAAGACACCTAAAAACCAGACATGGGCAATTGAATTGTAGTTCCTTGAGGAACCGGTAATCCAGTTCGGTCTTTATGGTGGTAATATTTAAACCTGGGGCAGTTGCTCAGGTTTGTATATATTTCCAAATGGGAATCCTCCAAACGACCGACAGTAAGAATTCACCTGTGAAGAGTACTACAATTTCAGCATAGGAGCACACCCTAATTCCCTATAATAGAAATATTGATAAGATTTTATTTACTACTAGGTCCACAAAAATGGTACAGACATCACCTTGAGAAGCTCACCTAGTCGATCTCCTTATAATTAAAGTAATTGCGAAACAAGCCGTGATACATATCTCTAAAATTTAACATAATCAATCCACTTTAAAATTGTCCTTTCTATAGCTGTTTCACCTAATGCAGCCTCAATTTCCGAGCTTCTATATACTTAAGGATGACTGCACGTAAAAGTTACACAACGCCCCAATTCATTAAGAAGTTAACACGAAAGTTTGTTTTTGCTGTGATTTCAATATGTTACGATCAAATTAAATGCCGAATCAGCATCGCGTTTCGCTTAAGTGCACATAAAGCAGATATCGATACCTCCATTCTAAAACAGATTGCATTTTTATCGTCTAAATATTCCAAATTATATTCAGTAAAAATTTGGTTTTTATCCTTTAACCCAATCAAAAGTTATTCACAGAATGGGTCATTCGATTTGCATTATAAAGGAATTCCACACAAATTTAAAAAATTTATCAAACTTTGATCGTCTCTTCTGAAAAACTACCGTTTTGCACTTAGCATAGTACAGAATGGAGGTATCGATATGTGAATGTGATAAGTGCACATTTGTGAAGCTATGTTAGGAAATGTAATTTTTCAAGTAAGTGCGCAAAATATCTTGTAAGGGTTTTGCAACAAGAGGTGTTATTTTGGTATTCAATGAAAAATGCCAATTTTTGAGATAAATGATCGGATGTTTATTTCATAATAAAGAGGAAGGTATGCCGTTAATAATGAAAAACAACATCAGCCAAATGGCCACCACGACCACGCTTACAGGACCATATCCTTTTCATGAAATTTTCCATAACCAAATCGCAAAGTGGCTGCCCTATGTCCTCGATAGCCTCACGAATTCTATCTTTGAGGTCTGGCGTAGTTAGTAATGGCGTAGTTTCTACTTGTCAAATGTCAAAAAATAAAAACTTCAAAAGTGACAGCTACCGAAATTCCGGGTGATTCAAAATAACACCTCTTGTGGAAAACCCTGTAGAAGTAATCGAGTCAGCTAAGCAAAAAGTACTAAACGAGTATATTGAAGATCATTGCCACGTTTAAAGGAAATGTATCCGATTTCGTATCAAAATTTAACTTTACAGTCAGAAGCTTTAATTTACGTCCTTAACGAAGCTTTCTGATAACGGAAGTAAATCAATTTGATTTAAAACTAGGATATTCTACGGACTTTATAATTTGTTTTTCTATAATGCTATAGAATGCAAAGTTTTTTTTTCAAAATTATATACAATTACCTTCTATCGCGATTTCATGAATGCTACTTCAATCTGCAGAAAGGTTTAACTTTGGCTCCACTGGCTTAAGTGTATGTCCATGGACATGAAAAGTTAAAACGTCTCTTCTCTTCAACCTAACCTAACCGCTGCTATAGCTATCTGATTTCAAACTTAGCTCTTTGAGGAATAGCTTCTTCCGAACGAACAAGAAAGTGTTACTCACTACTGCTATTTAAACTCAAATAAAAAATATAAATTAAATAATCATACCAAGTTTTTTTATTTCTTTGTAAACTAGTGTAATCTCTGAAATAATATTAAAGATTTGTGTGATGTTACACGAACGACGCAACAAAACGCTTCTAGAGTAAGCACAACTTTTTAGTTCCACTGATTACAAATGATTCTGTGGAAAGTTGTAAGCATTACAACAGAACGCTTAATCAGTAATGCTTAAGATCTGAGCCAACAGCAACAATATCAACACTTAAAGTAATTTATTTGGTTGTCTTTAGATTGTCTCGAAAGAAACAACTGTGAAAGTTACTTAAAGAAACTTCAGAGTGTAGGAACAATTATTTGGCATATTCAGCTATTAGTTGTACCATAAGGAATTTTTAAGGCATTAGATAAAGTACGACGGTAGCTATTTATAATCGATAAACTTTTGCATGCGCTCAAACCAATTTTCGAAGCACTTTTTCCACTCCGATTGAAACACCGCCAAAACATGGTTTTTGAACGCTTCAACAGCAGCTTCGAGCGTTGGAAACATTGACCACTCATTTATTTCTTGATGTGAGGCAATTAGAACAAGTCATTGGGAGCCAAATCGGGGCTGCACGGCAGATGACTCGTCAATTCGACATTTTGAGTAATCAAATAGCCCATTGTTTCAGTTGATGTGAGAGAGCTTGCATTATCGTGATGGTCAGTTATACCGAAAAAACGCGATCATCACGAACAACTTTTGTTGGATTTGGCTCGCCTTGAAAGACCCATGCGGTCGATTGCTGATTTTTTCGGGATCATGTGCATAGATCGGTGATTCGTTATCTGTGACGATGTTGTAATCGTACACTGCATTTGAGCTACCACGGTTGTATTTCGTTAACATATCTTTGTTCCAATCGACACAGGCTTTTTTTTGAGCATTCGTCAAATTATTTGGGATCCAACGAGAACAAATCTTCTTTTTTTAACATACAATATCTTGTTGATGCTTGTCATACTAATGGCCAAGGATGCCTCAATCTCACGGTATGTCACATGTCGGTCTTGCTTTATCAGTTCACGCACAGCATCGATGGTTTCCGGCAAACGACTGGAGCAAACGGCGCACAGTGCTCTGTCTGCATATATCGATGTGAAAAAATAGAAGGAGAAATTTCAGAATTATGAAATTTGGTACCAAGCTGTATTTGCTCATTTTAAATTAGGACCCAATCGGGCCGCGGGTCTCGTACCCCCGCCCAAATTATTCCGGATACTCAAAAATACACCAGACAATAACACTGTATTGAAGCATTGTATTTTTATGAAATTTAACACGTCATAGTATTTCATACATATCAGTTGCGCAGCAAAATTTCGACGGCATAGAGAGAGTACTTTTGGTCCCTCCCATACTTAGGGTTCAAAGGACTCAATGATAAATATATAAAAAAGCTCAATAGTGGCACTGGATTTCGACCAAAGTTTATAAAGCGTAATAGGCTTGCTGTGAACAAATGTGTTCACAAATTAGGGAGGAATCGTTTCAATACATATACATATGGACCATTTACAGCCCCCTAGAAGATCTTGAAAAATGGGAATTTGGTCCATATATCCTGCGACCCATCAAATTAAAGGGAATTTTGCGTATATTGCAAATATGGTGGGAAACAGTACATGTCAAACGCCGGGTACGTGAACCAAAGTGTTTTTCGATAGTATAGGTTAGGTTAGGTTAGGGTGGCAGCCGTATTTTTTTATACAAGCTCACATAGACCAGTTTAGGTTCCTAGTGTTACCTCGGGCTGAAATGCCCCTCATCGAAACCAACCTGTTTGATATACAAATTTGTATATAGTACGAATATCGCTACTGGAAACATCTGTTAGGCTGCCTAGAAAAGCCGAACCCAGTATGTCCAGTCGTCGTTTACTCAGAGCGGGGCAGTCGCATAGCAAGTGCTCAATGCTCTCCACTTCTTCCTCATCTCGACAGCTTCGGCGGAAGTCATTAGAGTCAATACCCAATCTTTTGGCGTGTTAGCCGATCAAGCAGTGTCCCGTCAGAACTGATACTAACGTAGACAATCTTTGCCTCTCTTGGCCAGATTTGTGTCCATCTTTCGTTGGACTGCCTGATTGCCTCTTGCCTAAGCCAATATATATGCAAATTCTTCGAGAATTTGTAATGTCGTCCCTTTCCTAGCAAGTTCATCGGCTTTGCAGTTCCCCGGGATATCCCTATGCCCAGGCACCCATATGAGGTGTATATTAAACTGCTCAGCCATCTCGTTAAGAGATCTGCGGCAGTCGAGGGCTGTTTGTGAATTTAGGGATGTTGCCTCCAGAGAATTGTTGACAGCCTGGCTGTCCGAGTAAATTACAACGCCAGTGTTGGTTACTATGTTGCGACTCAGCCACTTGGCTACTTCCCATATTGCCATTAGTTCGACTTGATAGACACTGCAGGTATCTGGTAGTCTGTGAGCTATATCCAATCTAAGCTGTGCACAGTGTACTCCGAAGCCAACCTTTTCATCAAGCTTCGTGTAAAAGTGGAGATGGTTTCTATTACCTGGTATTCTTCCAACCCATTCATCTCTGGCGGGAATCATAGTGATGTAATTTCTCAGATTTTTACACAGTTTGTATATAGCCCACTCGGTCGGTTACCATAGCACTACACTTTGATATCCTCATGTGACCGTAGTTTTTATACCTCCACATTGATAGGCAGTTTAATCTTATTGCCGCTTTGGTTGCAGCTTCTCTCGCCACAATATTAATCAGCAGTATATGGAGTAGGGCTGGTAGAGACTCGGTCGCTGTAGTCCTTAAGGCTCCGCTTATGCTCAGACAGGCTGTTCTCTGAACCTCTGTTAGTAGGTTGGTGATGGTTAGTTTGTCAGTTGCCGTATAGCAGTATAGGACGAACTACTGCTATATATATCCAGTGCACGATTTTAGGAGAGGGGCCCCACCGCAACCCTACAGCCTTTTTGCAGGAATATAAGTAGTATAAATATAAATTAGTGGAGACAATACTCTTCCTTGTGGGGTCCCTCTGTTTACATACCTTGTTAGAGTTGTGGACCCAAGACATGCTGTTATGCGTCTTCTGTTGAGCAGACTTTCAATTAGTCTAATCAAACTAGAGTTAACTTTTAGATGTGACAGTGCCGCAATTACTGCATCTGAGTGAATGTGAGGACGAAAGCACTACTTCGGGCACTGGGGGGTTTTGGACTCTTTGACGCATCTGACGGGAACATGCTCCCTTATTGGGGTGGAAGTTTCTTATCATTGGTGATGCTGATGCGGGGGTTGGTGATGCTGGGATTGTGTCGATGTCGGCTGATGTCCATTGTTGTTGCTCTTGCGGGGGTGCTGGAATGATTTGCTGATTGGGACTGGTGCCAAAAATTTCGTCCATCATGCTGTCTAGAGAATCTGTTTTCTCTGCTTCTGTTTGTTGTTGTTGCTCTTCTGTTTCTTGTTCCTGAAAATAATAATTTACATATTATACAATTTCTCAAAGCATATATAATAACTATATCAATAATAACATTTCAACATTTCCTAAAATAAAAGGTCTTGGGAATTAATGGGTTAATAATATATATGTAATACTACATTTTTCTATCTCAGTTCACACACGTACTTTACATTCAACACAAGTAACAAGTAGTTTCAACACAACGACAGTGTTTCTTGCGGAACTTGTGCAATCAAACTTACAATCAAATTACAATTTTATTTCATACTAGCTTACCCGGTGCGCTTCGCAGCCCCCATCTTTTATCTATTTTCTGTTTAGGGTACTGTAAAATAGCTATACCTCTTTCTTTCAAAATGACATGATTATTACATATGGTGCAAAATGAAGAAGATTTGATTACTTTTATATATAAAATACGAACCCGCGTTTAATTTCTAGTTTATGTTCCAAGAGTTACCCTGACATCATGGTACAATATTTATCCCTTTTCCCACAGTACCTCTGGACGTTGAAAAACTATTTTTTTTGGTTCATACGTTAGTAACTTTCCCCTTGTTTTTGTTCCAATACCTACATTCACACCCTGCTACAATATAAAACCATGTTTGTTCCACTGTGTCTATAAAGGTACGAATTTAAAAATCTAAAGTAAATCGCTCCATTGTAACACTAATAACATACTTTGCACGATTGTACAATATTTTAAAATGATAATTGATATTTCAAGATCCAACATTTTTGTCCCCTATCTGTGCCATTTATTTAACTTTTTCCCCACGGTTTAAGTAGAAGAACCTATTTGGAACAAACAATTTCTTAGCTTTGGTTTATGCTGTAAGAGCTACCTTTGCACTCAGGGACCACATTCAACACCTTTTGCACCACTGTTCCATATTAAACACTTTTTATGTGTTTCTAAAGTACGAATTTTTATACATATCTGAGACTATTTTGTTCCCTTTTTTCCCGACTTACCACATCTAACCATTTTACCGTTTTTAACTTTTTTGCTTCACCGTACCATATTTAACCCTTTTTGCTCCACTAAACCATATTTAACACATTTTTTCCCCTCTGTAACATGTTGAACAATTTTTGCTTGCCCCAACTGCATCATAATTTTAACCTTTTTGCACCACAGTGCTACATAATTGCAGTGCATCATAATTTTAACCTTTTTGCACCGCAGTGCTACTAAAAGCATACATTTAGAAAACAAACATTCTTATTTCATATTTAACTTACCCTCTCTCCCTGCATCCATATTTTTACCCACTGTACTAAATGTACGCTTTTTGACCCACTGTGCTATATTTAACCTTTTGGGTCCACTGAATCAAATTTAATACCTTTTTGTCCTACTATATTTTGTCCACTATATTTAACCATTTTTGCCCCACTGTACCATAATTAACACATTTTTGCCCCACTGTTCCATAGTAAACGCTTTTTGACCCCACTGTACCATACTTAACCCATTTTGTTCCACGTTATCATATTTTACTATTTCTGCCCACTGTAACCATTTTTGTCATACTGTACCATAATTAACCATTTGTGTCCGACTGTACCATTCTAACACATTTTTTTCCCCACTGTTTCATAGTTAAAGCTTTTTGCCCCACTGTACCATATTTAACCCATTTTGTCCCACGTTACCATATTCAACTAATTGTGCACCACTTTACTATAGTTAACCCTTTTTGCCCCACTGTGTCATATTAAACCCTTTGTTTCACTGTACCATGTTTAACAGTTTTTGCCCCACAGTACCATATTTAACCCTCTTTGCTCCATTGTACAATATATAACACAGTTATGCCCCACTGTACTGTATAGTTAACCATTTTTGTCACACTGTACCATATTTAACCCTTTTTGCCCCACTGTATCATAGTAAATAAATTTTTGTCCCACTGTTCCACAGTTAACGCTTTTTTCCCCACTGTACCATTTTTAACCCATTTTGTTACACGTTACCATATTTTACTTTTTGTGCCCCCTGTAACCATTTTTGTCATACTGTACCATATTTAACCATTTGTGTCCCACTGTACCATAGCTAACACATTTTTCCCACTGTTCCATTGTTAAAGCTTTTTGCCCCACTGTGTCATATTAAACGCTTTGTCTTACTGTACCATATTTAACAGTTTTTGCCCCACTGTACCATATTTAACCCTCTGTGCTCCACTGTACAATATTTAACACAGTTATGCCCCAATGTACTGTATAGTTACCCATTTTTGTCACACTGTAACATATTTAACCCTTTTTGCCCCACTGTATCATAGTAAATACATTTTTGCCCCACTGTTCAATATTTAACGCTTTTTGCCCCACTGTACCATTTTTAACCCATTTATCCCACTTTACCATATACATATAACTATTTTTACCCCACTGTACCATAGTTAACCCTTTTTGCACAACTGTGCCCCATTCAACTCTTTATCTCACTGTACAAAATGTTTACCCACTGTACCATATTTAACAAATTTTTGTCTCCCTGTACCGTACTCGTATTTAAAATGTGTCTCCACGCTAGCGTACTTAAACCTTTTTCCCCGACTGTAACATATTTAATCATATTTTCTCCACTCCACTATTTAACCGTTTTTGACCACAGTGCTCCTAAAACCATATAAACTCTTCATATCTCATTTTTAAGTCCCAATTTTGGCAGATTGTTCCCTTTTTCCCCCTGCTCCATAATTAACCCGTCGTTTCCCACTGTGCCTCTTAAAGTTAGAATTACTAAAAATCACTTCCAATCTCTAGTTTATGTTCCAAAAGTTACCCTGGAACCATTGATCCATGTTTGACATTTTTAAGCCACTGTACTACATTTTACACTTTTTGCCCCACTGTGCCCCGAAAACTACGAATACAAAAAAAAAACTTAATACCCCGATCAGTTGTCTTAAAGACACCCCTCGCTTCAATTTTCACCATTCTAATATTAGGCTTTCCATTTGGCGATGGTACCATATTTATACCTTTTTGTCCCACTGTACCTCTAATTTTTTAAAAAAAAATCGCTCCTTGTTCTTGTTTACGTCCCAAGAGCTACTCTCACACCAAATTTCACGATTATAGGTCTTGCCATTTGGATTTGGCTGTGGTACCACATTTATCCCTTTTTGCCCCACTGTGTACGTAAATGTTCGAATTTCGAAAAATCCTGTCAATTTCAGAGTCTACCTCATAAGAGCTACCTTCACACCAAATTTCACGATTCTAGCTCTTGTCATTTGAATTTGGCTGTTGTACTACATTTATCCCATTTTTCCCTTTTTACCCCACTGTGTGCGTAAATGTTCGAATTTCGAAAAATCCTGCCAATTTCAGAGTCTACCTCATAAGGGCTACCATCACACAATATTTCACGATTCTAGCTCTTGCCATTTGGATTTGGCTGATGTACCACATTTATCACTTTTTACCCCACTGTGTGCGTAAATGTTCGAATTTCGAAAAATCCTGCCAATTTCTGAGTCTACCTCCTAAGGGCTACCCTCATACCAAATTTCAAGATTCTAGCTCATTTCGTTTAGATTTGGCGGTGGTACCATATTTATCCCTTTTTGCCCCATTGTTCGGCTAATAGTACGAATTTCGAAAAATCCCGCCTTATTGATCGTCTACGTCCCAAGGACTACCCTCCCACCAAATTTCAAGATTCTAGCTTCAGCCGTTTGGCCTGGGCGATGATCAGTCAGTCAATCAGTCAGCCAGTCACGCAATAATTTTATATATATAGATTTTCATTGGTGTATATTTACCTTAATATAGCAATCCTTCTTTCTTTATTCTTTTCTTTCTTGACCGATGAAAATGTACACCCATTTTTTTAGTGGAAAACCACGTGGTTTTCTTTTTTTCATTTTGCATTCTTTTGCCTATTTTTTCGCTTTGGAGCAGTAGAAAACACCTTTAAAATATTTTTCACAAGTGAAATTTGGCTATTTTTGTGTAGATTTTCTTTCGGAATATATTGATTTCATGCCAACGAACACTTGTTAGGAATTTTCGAATATCCGCTTGATAATTATTAACAAATCGTTGTAAAAATTCTATTTTCGTGCGTTGAAAGGCAAAATTTAAAAAATCAGAGAACACAATTAATTGACAACAGTGATGGGATTGGAACATTTTCTAATTGTACCACAATGATCAAGAAATTGTACCAAGTGTACCACGATTGTACCAAATTAACAGAAGTGAAAAATTTAGTTTGTTTTTAAAACTTATTTTGATTTGTGTACCCTCCACCATAGGAAGGGAGGGGGTATATTCATTTTGTCACCCCGTTTGTAACACCTCGAAATATTGATGAGAGACATCATAAAGTATATACATACACATATTATTAATCGTCGTAAAATTCTAAGACGTTATAGATTATAGTGTCTGTTGTAATCACGCTACAATCTACACCTATTAAGCTAGATGACTGCAATTTGGTACAGATACTTCTTACCAGGATTGAAACGAGCAATATCGATAAATTTTTTAATATAGCCCCCACATATTGCCCTCTTAGATGACCAACTGACAGAACTGGCAATTTTTCGGAAATTGAGTTAATTGAGTTGCCTAGTCATTGTACAACGTGTGTGCTCATTTAGAGTTTGTAGCTTTTCATTGTGTCCAAAAAAACGGTAAACATTATCGACGCATATGACAATGTTACTTAACTTTTTTTTAGGAATATTGAGAAAAAATAAATTTTGTACATAATAAGAAAAACAAACATTAAATTGTATACGATTAATAAATATTACTCACTTTGGAAGAAGAAACATTGTCTCCAGAACAGAAAATCTGCTCTCCTGAACAATTTTAAAAATGTCTATTTCGTCAGATGTTCATCCAACCGACGATATATCCCCTCCGTCCGATTTGATTTGAGAGACCACAAATTTCAAATGATCGGTCTGAAAATTGGTATTTTGGGTGTACTTATACATAGAACCTTCACCAGAACAATGGTCCATATTTTAATATAGCCCCTACACAAAGTTCCCTCTAGATTTTTCTTCTTAAAGCAAAAAAAAACACAAATTTCAACTAATGGGGCTGAAATTTGTGTTTATTTGCTTAATTGTTTTAATAAACGATGCAAATAATAGTTGTGGTGCATACTGGTAAGAAAGGCATACGTACAAAATTATATCGTGTTCTACTTTTAAAAATGTGTGAATTGTTTTTACTCGTATTAATTTTACCAGCCAGAGAAATGTACCAAAAATTGTCGGATTGTACCAGCGTACCAAAAATTCCTCAATTGTTCCAGAAGTGGTACCACGTTTTCCATCACTGATTGACAACAATGTTATCAATTTACTCGCTGATTTTTCTCGCTAGCATCTCCTAAATACCGGTGAATTGCGTCCTGCGTCTGTCAAAGTGTTGTTGTATGCCAAATGATGGATGAAATTTGACAGAATTTTGAATTTGACAGACGCAGACGCATTCACTGGTATTTAAGAGATACCCTTATACTTATTTTCATTTGTTTTGTTTCGGCTTGTTTCGTACAATTTGTACGAGTGAATAAGTACGAGTCCGGCATCTTGTGTGTGAATGTAAAAGTACGTGTGTGAACTGAGATAGAAACATTATATCCAACAATATACGATACGACAATATACGATACGATACTATACTTAATTATTAAAAAAAAGTATCATGTAAATGCAGAAGACTTACCATTTCTTTTACGACCCAACTCTTACTTTTGCGCCCTACTCGTAAATTTTTTAGGTAACGTGCCCTTAGCGCTGCATAGGTGCGATGTACCTCTAGCGTATTTTTTGGTACATGGTCATCCGGGAGCATCTTGTTCAACTCTTTTAGCAGACTGGTGCCAAAAATTTCGTCCATCATGCTGTCTAGAGAATCTGTTTTCTCTGCTTCTGTTTGTTGTTGTTGCTCTTCTGTTTCTTGTTCCTGAAAATAATAATTTACATATTATACAATTTCTCAAAGCATATATAATAACTATATCAATAATAACATTTCAACATTTCCTAAAATAAAAGGTCTTGGGAATTAATGGGTTAATAATATATATGTAATACTACATTTTTCTATCTCAGTTCACACACGTACTTTACATTCAACACAAGTAACAAGTAGTTTCAACACAACGACAGTGTTTCTTGCGGAACTTGTGCAATCAAACTTACAATCAAATTACAATTTTATTTCATATTTTCATTGGTGTATATTTACCTTAATATAGCAATCCTTCTTTCTTTATTCTTTTCTTTCTTGACCGATGAAAATGTACACCCATTTTTTTAGTGGAAAACCACGTGGTTTTCTTTTTTTCATTTTGCATTCTTTTGCCTATTTTTTCGCTTTGGAGCAGTAGAAAACACCTTTAAAATATTTTTCACAAGTGAAATTTGGCTATTTTTGTGTAGATTTTCTTTCGGAATATATTGATTTCATGCCAACGAACACTTGTTAGGAATTTTCGAATATCCGCTTGATAATTATTAACAAATCGTTGTAAAAATTCTATTTTCGTGCGTTGAAAGGCAAAATTTAAAAAATCAGAGAACACAATTAATTGACAACAGTGATGGGATTGGAACATTTTCTAATTGTACCACAATGATCAAGAAATTGTACCAAGTGTACCACGATTGTACCAAATTAACAGAAGTGAAAAATTTAGTTTGTTTTTAAAACTTATTTTGATTTGTGTACCCTCCACCATAGGAAGGGAGGGGGTATATTCATTTTGTCACCCCGTTTGTAACACCTCGAAATATTGATGAGAGACATCATAAAGTATATACATACACATATTATTAATCGTCGTAAAATTCTAAGACGTTATAGATTATAGTGTCTGTTGTAATCACGCTACAATCTACACCTATTAAGCTAGATGACTGCAATTTGGTACAGATACTTCTTACCAGGATTGAAACGAGCAATATCGATAAATTTTTTAATATAGCCCCCACATATTGCCCTCTTAGATGACCAACTGACAGAACTGGCAATTTTTCGGAAATTGAGTTAATTGAGTTGCCTAGTCATTGTACAACGTGTGTGCTCATTTAGAGTTTGTAGCGTTTCATTGTGTCCAAAAAAACGGTAAACATTATCGACGCATATGACAATGTTACTTAACTTTTTTTTAGGAATATTGAGAAAAAATAAATTTTGTACATAATAAGAAAAACAAACATTAAATTGTATACGATTAATAAATATTACTCACTTTGGAAGAAGAAACATTGTCTCCAGAACAGAAAATCTGCTCTCCTGAACAATTTTAAAAATGTCTATTTCGTCAGATGTTCATCCAACCGACGATATATCCCCTCCGTCCGATTTGATTTGAGAGACCACAAATTTCAAATGATCGGTCTGAAAATTGGTATTTTGGGTGTACTTATACATAGAACCTTCACCAGAACAATGGTCCATATTTTAATATAGCCCCTACACAAAGTTCCCTCTAGATTTTTCTTCTTAAAGCAAAAAAAAACACAAATTTCAACTAATGGGGCTGAAATTTGTGTTTATTTGCTTAATTGTTTTAATAAACGATGCAAATAATAGTTGTGGTGCATACTGGTAAGAAAGGCATACGTACAAAATTATATCGTGTTCTACTTTTAAAAATGTGTGAATTGTTTTTACTCGTATTAATTTTACCAGCCAGAGAAATGTACCAAAAATTGTCGGATTGTACCAGCGTACCAAAAATTCCTCAATTGTTCCAGAAGTGGTACCACGTTTTCCATCACTGATTGACAACAATGTTATCAATTTACTCGCTGATTTTTCTCGCTAGCATCTCCTAAATACCGGTGAATTGCGTCCTGCGTCTGTCAAAGTGTTGTTGTATGCCAAATGATGGATGAAATTTGACAGAATTTTGAATTTGACAGACGCAGACGCATTCACTGGTATTTAAGAGATACCCTTATACTTATTTTCATTTGTTTTGTTTCGGCTTGTTTCGTACAATTTGTACGAGTGAATAAGTACGAGTCCGGCATCTTGTGTGTGAATGTAAAAGTACGTGTGTGAACTGAGATAGAAACATTATATCCAACAATATACGATACGACAATATACGATACGATACTATACTTAATTATTAAAAAAAAGTATCATGTAAATGCAGAAGACTTACCATTTCTTTTACGACCCAACTCTTACTTTTGCGCCCTACTCGTAAATTGTTTAGGTAACGTGCCCTTAGCGCTGCATAGGTGCGATGTACCTCTAGCGTATTTTTTGGTACATGGTCATCCGGGAGCATCTTGGTCAACTCTTTTAGCACTTGTTCCCGCTCGTTTGCCCGTTTCTTCACACCAGGGCCTTTGACAGAGTAATTTGCAACCTCTGCCCTTCGAAGGCAAGCCCTAAGAAAGGGTTTATATTTTTCGGTAAACTTCCTGCTTTCTTTTGGCATTTTGCTTTCGTTTGTATGCACTTTCAAATTTTTATGTTATTTAAGTGATGCCATTTTATAGCAGAGTTGCCATCGCAACTCAATATTATTGCATTATCGGTTCGGAATTATCGATTGAATTTGATTATCGCGGGAACCTTATGTCTAGATTCACACATGCAATTTTTTTCTGCAATTCTCTTTTGAAGTTGCATTTGCGTTCAGACAACGTATTATGTTTCGACAATTTTATTTTCGTCGTTCATTAAAATTTATTAAATTCATTATATTTCATTAAAATGTATGTCGCACAAATTTACATATGTTGAACCGAGCACAAAACTACGAATATTAAATAAAAAGGAATGCGGAAATGCCAAAAAAAAATCACCACTTCACAGCGAAAGAAAACACAAAACGCATTGCAAAAAAATTGCAAGTACGGAAGACTTTTTTCTCCCCCCTTACCGACTGCGTCCCTCTCCCACAAGCACTGCAATTCAGCGGGGAAAAATTGCATGTGTGAATACAGACTAACAGCGGGCACGTTACTCGTTAAGTTAAGTTACGGTTTCATTTGCCTAACCCGACCTGAAATCAAGCGGAACACTTTTTGATAAAGTACGCCCGCAAAATTTAACGAATCATTTAACGAAAGTTAAAGTGGTCCATTCAGAAAAATTGTTGAATAAAAAACAGCTATATTCAGCTTTCAGTTAAAAACAGCTATCTATTCGAGGCGTGTAAGATTTCATTGACATATAAATTGCAAAAATCGATGTAGTTCCAGTATTTGTGCTCCCCTTTTACCAAAACACAAGCCAAGAATAATTATTCGTGTAGAAGCGAATACAGGAACCAAATCATTTGATTGCGTAGGTACATTTTAAAAAAAACAATGTGGACATAATAGTTGCAGTAAAAGCTCTAACTCAGTAGTGACACAGCTAATTTATAGTCCTTGAAGTTTGGTCAGAAACTCTAATTATTTTCTGTTTGCGACATATTTGATGCAGAAGAAGTCGCTATATCCATCCCGACAACAAAATATCTGAATGGTCTTCACAGGACACTGCCAAACATTTCTTTTTTATACCCTCACTTTAGTGATACGAGGGTATATATCATTTGCTACGGGCCAAACGTGTAACACATAGAAGAAGGAGTGACCTAAGACCCTAAGTATGTTCAGAGGAAAACCGTTTTGGGTCATAGATTCACTCCATAGGTCATAAATTCACTCCATAGTGCAGTGAATTTTGTTACGTTCATGTGCACTAACATATAAACGTTATCGTATGAGCTATTCCATTTTGGTAGAATTTGACCATTTTGTGTGGGAGGTACAAGAAGGGGCGTGGTGGTAAGGCTCATTTTCACAGGACTATAGGTGCTTCAAAAGCGTTACACCTGCAACATTTTTTAGTATTTTCGTGCATTGGTACTCACGCTATAATCTTTGCTTTTTTTGTACAAAATGGTACGTTTGTGTGAGAGGTACCAAAAGAAGCGTGACAATAACGCACATTTTTAGCTGGACTGTAGGCGCTATAAAAGCTGTACCATGTACAAAAGTATTTTTACGCACTGGTATTAATGTTATAAGCTGTTAACTTTTTGTACAAAACGGTCCCTTTTTGTGGTAGGTGCGGAGCCACTTCGGCCATTTTTCTTAAGTTGATAGCGACAGTTGATAGCGGCATTTTCCAGGGGCGAATACTGTGTTAACGCCCATCCTATGGTGGAGGGTAAACAAATTAAATAAAATAAGTATTATTTATAAATTAATTATACCCTCACTTTAGTGTGACGAGGGTATATATCATTTGCTACGGAAAAAAGTGTAACACGTCGAAGGAGTGACCTAAGACCATAAGTATGTTCGGAGGAAATCCGTTTTGGGCCATTTTAAGTCGAATGAGCAATGCCCGTCCGTCTGTCTGTCTGCTGGCTGGTGCGCACGATAACTCTCGAAAGGAGTAACCGATTGACTTAAAATTTGGTAAGAGGTAATATTTTCTTCTATCTCCGGGTAAGTTCGAAGATGGGCCATATTGGTCCACTCCTTCTAGTACCTCCCCCACAAAGTTTTAAAATGTTGAATCTTTAATAACTGATATACTACTTATTCGAATCTTCTGAAATTCCACAAATTGCATTAGTTAGTTAGTCGCTATCAACTCGAGAAAAATGGGCGAAGTTGCCACGTCCCTTTAGGTACCTCCCACACAAATGCACCGTTTTGCACCAAAAGTTAACAGTTTATAACATTAATATCAGTGTATACAATTACTTGAAATTTTGTACAGTGCAATGCTTTTATAGTGCCTACAGTACATTGAAAAATTGGCGTTATTGTCACGCCCCTTTTGGTACCTCTCCCACCAAGGTACCATTTTGCACCAAAAGTTAACAGCTTATAACATTAATACCAGTGTTTAAAAATACCTGAAATTTTGTACAGTGTAATGTTTTTATAGTGTCTATAGCCCTATGAAAAATGCGTGTTATTACCACGTTATTACCTTTTTGTACCTCGCACACAAAATGCCCAAATTATACCACAATTTAATACATCATAACATTTTTATCAGTGCACATAAAGCTTAAAATTCGGCACAGTGCAATGTATTTAAAGTATCTATTGTTCAGCGAAATATAGGTGTATTTCTTAAACCACCAGAAGTGGTGGTTTAAGAAATTCTGTCCCACAAAAGTTGACAGAATAATTTGTGTAATATTCAATATTACATTACACACAAAGTGAGGGTATACCTTAGTCGGTTTACCCGACTGAAACTTTCTTACTTGTTTATTATACCCTCACTTTATATACCTTTGTCGTTTTATCCGACTGAAATTTCTTGCCCAAAGTCAAAATACCCTATCTGAAGTGTAATAGAAATATGCTAAGTCGAGACATCCCTCCAAAATCGAGACATCCCCAGAAACTTCCCTCCCAAATCGAGATATTTTCTGGCAGTGATTGCCAGTCTTGCTTAGCAAATCATACTGCATCTCTCCCTTTCTAATCACCCGAAAATGGTGCAAATTATCGGATACGCCACTCCAATGTTTAATGTTTGCATCCCTTTCAAATGAAGAACAAATAAAGAAAACAAATAATCTTTGATAATTATTTGGTATATTTTTATTAAAATTATAAAAAAGAATGAATTTTTTTGCCATTAATAAACAACAGGTAACCTTTAATCGCGCTGATCTTTGTTTTAGGTATTATTAGTCAATTCTAAAACAAAGAACAGAACTTAAGCCTCTACATCGCGTCAAGATTGTTACCATTGGTAGAGGATTATTATTATTATTATTATTATTATTATTATTATTATTATTATTATTATTATTATTATTATTATTATTATTATTATTATTATTATTATTATTATTATTATTATTATTATTATTATTATTATTATTATTATTATTATTATTATTATTATTATTATTATTATTATTATTATTATTATTATTATTATTATTATTATTATTATTATTATTATTATTATTATTATTATTATTATTATTATTATTATTATTATTATTATTATTATTATTATTATTATTATTATTATTATTATTATTATTATTATTATTATTATTATTATTATTATTATTATTATTATTATTATTATTATTATTATTATTATTATTATTATTATTATTATTATTATTATTATTATTATTATTATTATTATTATTATTATTATTATTATTATTATTATTATTATTATTATTATTATTATTATTATTATTATTATTATTATTATTATTATTATTATTATTATTATTATTATTATTTATTATTATTATTATTATTATTATTATTATTATTATTATTATTATTATTATTATTATTATTATTATTATTATTATTATTATTATTATTATTATTATTATTATTATTATTATTATTATTATTATTATTATTATTATTATTATTATTATTATTATTATTATTATTATTATTATTATTATTATTATTATTATTATTATATTATTATTATTATTATTATTATTATTATTATTATTATTATTATTATTATTATTATTATTATTATTATTATTATTATTATTATTATTATTATTATTATTATTATTATTATTATTATTATTATTATTATTATTATTATTATTATTATTATTATTATTATTATTATTATTATTATTATTATTATTATTATTATTATTATTATTATTATTATTATTATTATTATTATTATTATTATTATTATTATTATTATTATTATTATTATTATTATTATTATTATTATTATTATTATTATTATTATTATTATTATTATTATTATTATTATTATTATTATTATTATTATTATTATTATTATTATTATTATTATTATTATTATTATTATTATTATTATTATTATTATTATTATTATTATTATTATTATTATTATTATTATTATTATTATTATTATTATTATTATTATTATTATTATTATTATTATTATTATTATTATTATTATTATTATTATTATTATTATTATTATTATTATTATTATTATTATTATTATTATTATTATTATTATTATTATTATTATTATTATTATTATTATTATTATTATTATTATTATTATTATTATTATTATTATTATTATTATTATTATTATTATTATTATTATTATTATTATTATTATTATTATTATTATTATTATTATTATTATTATTATTATTATTATTATTATTATTATTATTATTATTATTATTATTATTATTATTATTATTATTATTATTATTATTATTATTATTATTATTATTATTATTATTATTATTATTATTATTATTATTATTATTATTATTATTATTATTATTATTATTATTATTATTATTATTATTATTATTATTATTATTATTATTATTATTATTATTATTATTATTATTATTATTATTATTATTATTATTATTATTATTATTATTATTATTATTATTATTATTATTATTATTATTATTATTATTATTATTATTATTATTATTATTATTATTATTATTATTATTATTATTATTATTATTATTATTATTATTATTATTATTATTATTATTATTATTATTATTATTATTATTATTATTATTATTATTATTATTATTATTATTATTATTATTATTATTATTATTATTATTATTATTATTATTATTATTATTATTATTATTATTATTATTATTATTATTATTATTATTATTATTATTATTATTATTATTATTATTATTATTATTATTATTATTATTATTATTATTATTATTATTATTATTATTATTATTATTATTATTATTATTATTATTATTATTATTATTATTATTATTATTATTATTATTATTATTATTATTATTATTATTATTATTATTATTATTATTATTATTATTATTATTATTATTATTATTATTATTATTATTATTATTATTATTATTATTATTATTATTATTATTATTATTATTATTATTATTATTATTATTATTATTATTATTATTATTATTATTATTATTATTATTATTATTATTATTATTATTATTATTATTATTATTATTATTATTATTATTATTATTATTATTATTATTATTATTATTATTATTATTATTATTATTATTATTATTATTATTATTATTATTATTATTATTATTATTATTATTATTATTATTATTATTATTATTATTATTATTATTATTATTATTATTATTATTATTATTATTATTATTATTATTATTATTATTATTATTATTATTATTATTATTATTATTATTATTATTATTATTATTATTATTATTATTATTATTATTATTATTATTATTATTATTATTATTATTATTATTATTATTATTATTATTATTATTATTATTATTATTATTATTATTATTATTATTATTATTATTATTATTATTATTATTATTATTATTATTATTATTATTATTATTATTATTATTATTATTATTATTATTATTATTATTATTATTATTATTATTATTATTATTATTATTATTATTATTATTATTATTATTATTATTATTATTATTATTATTATTATTATTATTATTATTATTATTATTATTATTATTATTATTATTATTATTATTATTATTATTATTATTATTATTATTATTATTATTATTATTATTATTATTATTATTATTATTATTATTATTATTATTATTATTATTATTATTATTATTATTATTATTATTATTATTATTATTATTATTATTATTATTATTATTATTATTATTATTATTATTATTATTATTATTATTATTATTATTATTATTATTATTATTATTATTATTATTATTATTATTATTATTATTATTATTATTATTATTATTATTATTATTATTATTATTATTATTATTATTATTATTATTATTATTATTATTATTATTATTATTATTATTATTATTATTATTATTATTATTATTATTATTATTATTATTATTATTATTATTATTATTATTATTATTATTATTATTATTATTATTATTATTATTATTATTATTATTATTATTATTATTATTATTATTATTATTATTATTATTATTATTATTATTATTATTATTATTATTATTATTATTATTATTATTATTATTATTATTATTATTATTATTATTATTATTATTATTATTATTATTATTATTATTATTATTATTATTATTATTATTATTATTATTATTATTATTATTATTATTATTATTATTATTATTATTATTATTATTATTATTATTATTATTATTATTATTATTATTATTATTATTATTATTATTATTATTATTATTATTATTATTATTATTATTATTATTATTATTATTATTATTATTATTATTATTATTATTATTATTATTATTATTATTATTATTATTATTATTATTATTATTATTATTATTATTATTATTATTATTATTATTATTATTATTATTATTATTATTATTATTATTATTATTATTATTATTATTATTATTATTATTATTATTATTATTATTATTATTATTATTATTATTATTATTATTATTATTATTATTATTATTATTATTATTATTATTATTATTATTATTATTATTATTATTATTATTATTATTATTATTATTATTATTATTATTATTATTATTATTATTATTATTATTATTATTATTATTATTATTATTATTATTATTATTATTATTATTATTATTATTATTATTATTATTATTATTATTATTATTATTATTATTATTATTATTATTATTATTATTATTATTATTATTATTATTATTATTATTATTATTATTATTATTATTATTATTATTATTATTATTATTATTATTATTATTATTATTATTATTATTATTATTATTATTATTATTATTATTATTATTATTATTATTATTATTATTATTATTATTATTATTATTATTATTATTATTATTATTATTATTATTATTATTATTATTATTATTATTATTATTATTATTATTATTATTATTATTATTATTATTATTATTATTATTATTATTATTATTATTATTATTATTATTATTATTATTATTATTATTATTATTATTATTATTATTATTATTATTATTATTATTATTATTATTATTATTATTATTATTATTATTATTATTATTATTATTATTATTATTATTATTATTATTATTATTATTATTATTATTATTATTATTATTATTATTATTATTATTATTATTATTATTATTATTATTATTATTATTATTATTATTATTATTATTATTATTATTATTATTATTATTATTATTATTATTATTATTATTATTATTATTATTATTATTATTATTATTATTATTATTATTATTATTATTATTATTATTATTATTATTATTATTATTATTATTATTATTATTATTATTATTATTATTATTATTATTATTATTATTATTATTATTATTATTATTATTATTATTATTATTATTATTATTATTATTATTATTATTATTATTATTATTATTATTATTATTATTATTATTATTATTATTATTATTATTATTATTATTATTATTATTATTATTATTATTATTATTATTATTATTATTATTATTATTATTATTATTATTATTATTATTATTATTATTATTATTATTATTATTATTATTATTATTATTATTATTATTATTATTATTATTATTATTATTATTATTATTATTATTATTATTATTATTATTATTATTATTATTATTATTATTATTATTATTATTATTATTATTATTATTATTATTATTATTATTATTATTATTATTATTATTATTATTATTATTATTATTATTATTATTATTATTATTATTATTATTATTATTATTATTATTATTATTATTATTATTATTATTATTATTATTATTATTATTATTATTATTATTATTATTATTATTATTATTATTATTATTATTATTATTATTATTATTATTATTATTATTATTATTATTATTATTATTATTATTATTATTATTATTATTATTATTATTATTATTATTATTATTATTATTATTATTATTATTATTATTATTATTATTATTATTATTATTATTATTATTATTATTATTATTATTATTATTATTATTATTATTATTATTATTATTATTATTATTATTATTATTATTATTATTATTATTATTATTATTATTATTATTATTATTATTATTATTATTATTATTATTATTATTATTATTATTATTATTATTATTATTATTATTATTATTATTATTATTATTATTATTATTATTATTATTATTATTATTATTATTATTATTATTATTATTATTATTATTATTATTATTATTATTATTATTATTATTATTATTATTATTATTATTATTATTATTATTATTATTATTATTATTATTATTATTATTATTATTATTATTATTATTATTATTATTATTATTATTATTATTATTATTATTATTATTATTATTATTATTATTATTATTATTATTATTATTATTATTATTATTATTATTATTATTATTATTATTATTATTATTATTATTATTATTATTATTATTATTATTATTATTATTATTATTATTATTATTATTATTATTATTATTATTATTATTATTATTATTATTATTATTATTATTATTATTATTATTATTATTATTATTATTATTATTATTATTATTATTATTATTATTATTATTATTATTATTATTATTATTATTATTATTATTATTATTATTATTATTATTATTATTATTATTATTATTATTATTATTATTATTATTATTATTATTATTATTATTATTATTATTATTATTATTATTATTATTATTATTATTATTATTATTATTATTATTATTATTATTATTATTATTATTATTATTATTATTATTATTATTATTATTATTATTATTATTATTATTATTATTATTATTATTATTATTATTATTATTATTATTATTATTATTATTATTATTATTATTATTATTATTATTATTATTATTATTATTATTATTATTATTATTATTATTATTATTATTATTATTATTATTATTATTATTATTATTATTATTATTATTATTATTATTATTATTATTATTATTATTATTATTATTATTATTATTATTATTATTATTATTATTATTATTATTATTATTATTATTATTATTATTATTATTATTATTATTATTATTATTATTATTATTATTATTATTATTATTATTATTATTATTATTATTATTATTATTATTATTATTATTATTATTATTATTATTATTATTATTATTATTATTATTATTATTATTATTATTATTATTATTATTATTATTATTATTATTATTATTATTATTATTATTATTATTATTATTATTATTATTATTATTATTATTATTATTATTATTATTATTATTATTATTATTATTATTATTATTATTATTATTATTATTATTATTATTATTATTATTATTATTATTATTATTATTATTATTATTATTATTATTATTATTATTATTATTATTATTATTATTATTATTATTATTATTATTATTATTATTATTATTATTATTATTATTATTATTATTATTATTATTATTATTATTATTATTATTATTATTATTATTATTATTATTATTATTATTATTATTATTATTATTATTATTATTATTATTATTATTATTATTATTATTATTATTATTATTATTATTATTATTATTATTATTATTATTATTATTATTATTATTATTATTATTATTATTATTATTATTATTATTATTATTATTATTATTATTATTATTATTATTATTATTATTATTATTATTATTATTATTATTATTATTATTATTATTATTATTATTATTATTATTATTATTATTATTATTATTATTATTATTATTATTATTATTATTATTATTATTATTATTATTATTATTATTATTATTATTATTATTATTATTATTATTATTATTATTATTATTATTATTATTATTATTATTATTATTATTATTATTATTATTATTATTATTATTATTATTATTATTATTATTATTATTATTATTATTATTATTATTATTATTATTATTATTATTATTATTATTATTATTATTATTATTATTATTATTATTATTATTATTATTATTATTATTATTATTATTATTATTATTATTATTATTATTATTATTATTATTATTATTATTATTATTATTATTATTATTATTATTATTATTATTATTATTATTATTATTATTATTATTATTATTATTATTATTATTATTATTATTATTATTATTATTATTATTATTATTATTATTATTATTATTATTATTATTATTATTATTATTATTATTATTATTATTATTATTATTATTATTATTATTATTATTATTATTATTATTATTATTATTATTATTATTATTATTATTATTATTATTATTATTATTATTATTATTATTATTATTATTATTATTATTATTATTATTATTATTATTATTATTATTATTATTATTATTATTATTATTATTATTATTATTATTATTATTATTATTATTATTATTATTATTATTATTATTATTATTATTATTATTATTATTATTATTATTATTATTATTATTATTATTATTATTATTATTATTATTATTATTATTATTATTATTATTATTATTATTATTATTATTATTATTATTATTATTATTATTATTATTATTATTATTATTATTATTATTATTATTATTATTATTATTATTATTATTATTATTATTATTATTATTATTATTATTATTATTATTATTATTATTATTATTATTATTATTATTATTATTATTATTATTATTATTATTATTATTATTATTATTATTATTATTATTATTATTATTATTATTATTATTATTATTATTATTATTATTATTATTATTATTATTATTATTATTATTATTATTATTATTATTATTATTATTATTATTATTATTATTATTATTATTATTATTATTATTATTATTATTATTATTATTATTATTATTATTATTATTATTATTATTATTATTATTATTATTATTATTATTATTATTATTATTATTATTATTATTATTATTATTATTATTATTATTATTATTATTATTATTATTATTATTATTATTATTATTATTATTATTATTATTATTATTATTATTATTATTATTATTATTATTATTATTATTATTATTATTATTATTATTATTATTATTATTATTATTATTATTATTATTATTATTATTATTATTATTATTATTATTATTATTATTATTATTATTATTATTATTATTATTATTATTATTATTATTATTATTATTATTATTATTATTATTATTATTATTATTATTATTATTATTATTATTATTATTATTATTATTATTATTATTATTATTATTATTATTATTATTATTATTATTATTATTATTATTATTATTATTATTATTATTATTATTATTATTATTATTATTATTATTATTATTATTATTATTATTATTATTATTATTATTATTATTATTATTATTATTATTATTATTATTATTATTATTATTATTATTATTATTATTATTATTATTATTATTATTATTATTATTATTATTATTATTATTATTATTATTATTATTATTATTATTATTATTATTATTATTATTATTATTATTATTATTATTATTATTATTATTATTATTATTATTATTATTATTATTATTATTATTATTATTATTATTATTATTATTATTATTATTATTATTATTATTATTATTATTATTATTATTATTATTATTATTATTATTATTATTATTATTATTATTATTATTATTATTATTATTATTATTATTATTATTATTATTATTATTATTATTATTATTATTATTATTATTATTATTATTATTATTATTATTATTATTATTATTATTATTATTATTATTATTATTATTATTATTATTATTATTATTATTATTATTATTATTATTATTATTATTATTATTATTATTATTATTATTATTATTATTATTATTATTATTATTATTATTATTATTATTATTATTATTATTATTATTATTATTATTATTATTATTATTATTATTATTATTATTATTATTATTATTATTATTATTATTATTATTATTATTATTATTATTATTATTATTATTATTATTATTATTATTATTATTATTATTATTATTATTATTATTATTATTATTATTATTATTATTATTATTATTATTATTATTATTATTATTATTATTATTATTATTATTATTATTATTATTATTATTATTATTATTATTATTATTATTATTATTATTATTATTATTATTATTATTATTATTATTATTATTATTATTATTATTATTATTATTATTATTATTATTATTATTATTATTATTATTATTATTATTATTATTATTATTATTATTATTATTATTATTATTATTATTATTATTATTATTATTATTATTATTATTATTATTATTATTATTATTATTATTATTATTATTATTATTATTATTATTATTATTATTATTATTATTATTATTATTATTATTATTATTATTATTATTATTATTATTATTATTATTATTATTATTATTATTATTATTATTATTATTATTATTATTATTATTATTATTATTATTATTATTATTATTATTATTATTATTATTATTATTATTATTATTATTATTATTATTATTATTATTATTATTATTATTATTATTATTATTATTATTATTATTATTATTATTATTATTATTATTATTATTATTATTATTATTATTATTATTATTATTATTATTATTATTATTATTATTATTATTATTATTATTATTATTATTATTATTATTATTATTATTATTATTATGGGGCTGAGCTCAGGCTACCATGGGGGTCAGCGGGTGGCGGATAGCTGAACAACCTACAGATATGTAGGTTAGCTGTGAAAAATAAACAGTCCCCGACCACGAGCGGCAGAGGCCGAGGGCGTACTACAAAAAGGTACATGTGCCCGAAAACGCTTCTGTGACATGGCGAACTGCTGCCGCCATCAACAAAGCACCATCCAAAAAGGGGCCCTCAAGAGAGGTCCAAATAGGAGAGTGATGCCTCCATGGATCCCTTAATCATAAAACCCAGTAGCGTCTGACCCACAATGGGCGGCTGCTGGTCTGCGTCTGACCCCAGGAGGGGCGGCAGCCACTTTTTTCCGTCTAGCTTGACGACTGGAGTATTCTGGAACCTGAGTACGCAGAAGTGACATTTTGCGGAAATGGCTTCTAGGCTAATATTGCAGCCGCCTTCCGTCCCGTTAAAACCCAGCTAGTCTTGAAGAGCGCTCAAAGTTTCGTCGCCATTAAATTGGTGGTGTAGGTTCAGATGACTTGTCCTGATTAAATCGGATCTGGCTCTGAACGTAGAGTCTCATAAGGACTCTACGTCAACCCTTGTATGGCCTCCCTGCTTGCAAAGATAACCATAAGATCGGAACGTAACTACACATCGAGCTGAGATAGCGGCTTCGAGTTGGGACCCAGTGAAGCCATGAATTTAAATGAAAACAACGACAACAACAAAAACCAAGAAAACAAGGACAAAAATAAAAAAACCCAAAAAAATATAAATAATCAAAATAACGAAGAAGAAATAAACCCGTTCCGACCGAGCGGTAAAATAGTGAGATCTCCCATTAGAGTGGAAAGCGCACCACTAATGACAATGAGTGAGCCGTCCATAAGTAAGAAGAATCCACGTACTGGAAACATATCTCAAGCCTTACAACCTCCTATATTCACCCAAGTTACGGTAGATAACACATCTGTATGTAGAGAAGAACAACCTGATCAAACCCCACGGTCTACACACGAGAAGACCACAGGAGCTGACTTGGACTCGCAAAGCGAAACCTCCAAATACAGCTCACCTCGACAGGAATACATTTTGAAAATGAGGGCATCAGAAGAAGAAACAGTCGATAGATGCCGAAATGTTCTCCGTAAAATTAGACACGCCATGTCTAGACAGAAGAACATAAACATGGACGTGCAAAACGGAATATCGGAACTTGAAGAGCTCGTTGATATCATACGTGATTATCGTAAAAACTGGAAAAATGCTGAGTTGGAAAAGAGCAAAATTATGATTAGGAGTAACAAACCCTCAAAGTCTGATACAGACGGCACGCCATCAACATCCCAAAACAAGCGAACCGCAACTAGTCCAGCTGAGGCGACAAGGCCCCAAAAGAAGAAAAAAGAAACCACAAAAAAAGACGAAGGGAAAGTGGAAACAGGGAGACGAAAGCGTGAAGAAACCGCAAACAACCAAGGAGACGCTGGGAAAACCCCAGGCAGGAAAAAGAAACGAAAGAAGAAAATCAGGGCTCGATCTGACGCTATCATAGTCAGACCAACAGAGGGTCACAGCTACGCTGAAGTCCTGAAGAGTCTCAGAGAAAATGTAAAGCCAGATGAGGCAGAGGTTGCCGTTCGATTAATTCGCAAGACCAAAACTGGAGCTATCCTCTTAGAGCTAGAGAAAGGAGGGAAAAAAGAACAGTTTTTTGAGGCAATTAAAGGGACCCTGAAAGAGGCTGCGGACGTCAAGGACATAAAGTCCAACGTAACAATTGAAATCCGCGACATAGAAGGCTTCTCCACAAAAGAAGATGTACACACCGCAGTGTGTAAAATGACGAAATTATCTGATGGCGAGGTTACAGTCCATTTAACGAATCCCAATATACGAGACCAAAAAAAGGCATTCGTATCGCTACCTGCACATGGTGCGAACAAGCTCTTGGATGAAGAACGCATTAAAATCGGATGGTCAAACTGCCGACTTAAGCACTACGAGGAAACAAAGCGATGTTTTAGGTGCTTTGGTCTGGGACATACACAGTGGGAGTGTAAAAGTAAAGACAGAAAAGGATTGGGACTATGTATCAGATGCGGTGAGAAAGGCCACATGTTGAAGCAGTGCAAAAACCCACCGAAATGCTGTCTCTGTTTAGAAGAAGATAAAAGTCCAGTGGACCACACACCCGGTTCTAGGGGCTGCAAGGCAAGTAAAAAATCATGTTAAAAATTTTACAACTTAATATGCACAGGGCAAAAGTGGCAGACGCACTCCTGCCACAGATATGCATCGAACAAGAAACGGATATCGTCATTATCAGTGAACAATACACTAGAAAGACATCTGGACAGTGGTTTGAGGACGATACTGCTACCGCAGCAATATGGATCCCAAATACAAACAAATTTCACCCAATAAGAAACGGAAAAGGAAACTGCTTCGTATGGGTGCAGATACCTAACCTAACTATAGTCAGCTGTTATCTCACTCCTAGCGACAGTATTGACGAGTTTCAGAGAAAGATCGACGAAATCGAGGACTATGTACGTGAGATACAAGGATACATTATTGTGGCAGGTGATTTTAACGCCCGAGCTGCAGAATGGGGAATGAAAACAACAAACTCTAGAGGTAGAAAGATAGTGCAAATGTCGGTAAGAGCTGGTCTTATAGTTGCAAACGTGGGA